>CM069298.1:5770000-5927500 GCA_035609425.1 Epinephelus awoara | reverse complement strand
TGTGTGTGTGTGTGTGTGTGTGTGTGTGTGTGTGTGTGTGTGTGTGTGTGTGTGTTTCTGCTTCTATTTATTACCACAAAACGAATGTACATTGTGAATCACCTGCTGAGCTGAACCAGAATCCTGATGCATCTCATCATGTGATCCATTTAATAACAAGATGACATCATAAATCCATCTCACGCTTCATTGTACCCTCACACGTGAACAAGACCCCGAGATAATTGAACTCCGTCACCTGAGGCAGTAACTCTCTCCCAACCCAGAGGGGGCAATCCACCAGTTTCTTTACGCCGAATAAAGTCAGTCACTGCGTTACAGTAATCAGATAATGTGTT
Source organism: Epinephelus awoara (assembly GCA_035609425.1). Taxonomy (NCBI): domain Eukaryota; kingdom Metazoa; phylum Chordata; class Actinopteri; order Perciformes; family Serranidae; genus Epinephelus; species Epinephelus awoara. The sequence goes on along the minus strand of CM069298.1, from coordinate 5,927,162 downwards.
CATTAATGATATTAGCCTAATTTCATTTGTTTTGTGTCTAGTAAGTGCTTCGTACTTGGCTTTATTTGATGCATGTTTCTCATCCCTTCCTTATGACTCTTGCGAATTGTAAGAAAAAGAGGACTAGACATAAAGTATAATGAGAGTCCAACCACAAACAACTTTTCTTCTTTTTGCTTTTCAGCTTATCAACCGTTTAATTGCCCTGTTCTTGTTATCATTAGGTCCATAAAGACCTGACGCTGCAAAACTGATTTGAAAGCCTGAATAAACGTGAATGGGCTCTTCTGTTAATTTCATTACATTGCATTTAATAAGCTGACACTTGTACCCAAGGCAACTCACAAAAAATTTGATTGTTTAATAGGTTTTAAGTGCACCCTGATTATGCTTCCTTTCATTTTGTGAAATAGCATTGAATGGGTGTCGAGCTGCTGATGAGTCCCTCTTGTGAAATGGATCCCCTGAGGAAGCATCCTCTTACTATCTGGATCTACAGCACTCTGAATAAAAGAGCCCTTTGTCCCTTCTCATCTGATCCTCTGAGCTGAAACCATGGGATGTAGGTTACCATGGTGACCTCAAGATACAGGATCGAGCATCAGATACTTGATAGATGTGCAAAATAGATTCAAATGAAGCCAGATGTTGCTCAGTGTATAGTGCTGTTGGTGGATGAACACATCAAACACAAAACAGAAACTTAGGCACATGGAACATTTCATATATAAATTTCCACTGAGTGTTAAAGGAGCTTTGTGCCAGGTGAAGTGGAGTCCTAACTAGAGCCAGCTGGTGTTTGGTTTGTCCGTTTTGAGACACATGTAGATATAAACGACTCATTCAAAGGTAATGAAAACACAATCCTCAGCTTCAGGTGACTGTACACTAATGGAAATATATTTATGAATGTAGCCATTTCTGCCAACAGATGCCCCTCAATCCTACACGCTGGACCTTTAATGTGAGCTCAGGGGAACCTTCCGCCTTCAAACAAAGGAAAAGAGGGAAAAAGAAGAAACTTTTTGAGAGAAGGGGGGTGTAATCCCCACAATGTGATTCTGTGTGGCATCTTATCCCACGGGCTGGATATAAATAAAAACAAGATGTTTGGAGGGATGACGTCTCTTCAGGTGGAAGCATACAGAGCGACAGCAGAGAGGAGAAATCTTAAATCAATATTCTGTCCTACAGGTGCTGTCGCTCCTGCTGATGGGACAGACAAAGACAAACAGCAGCCATAAGTGTAACATGAGACGACAGCCCCTTACTACATTCAGGTGCAGCACGAAGCCACGAGGAAACAAACAGGCAGGTCTGTCTTTGTTTATGAGGAGCGACAGGAAACAAGGCACAAATAATCCCAGATGTAATTTGACAGAGACAGCAGGATCTGCTCCAGAGGGGACGATGGAAGAGGAAGAGGAAGGCTGTAACTGCCAGAATAAAGGTTATAGATAAAGGCACGGTCACGGTGACTATCACCTGGCGAGGCGATATTTGTGTTGAATGTTACATACAGAGAAACAAATGAATGTTAACTAGTTTGCTGATAGAGTGCTGCAGGGATGACTGTAGGCCAATGCGGAAGTCAGCATCACCCTGGTTCCCTCGTCAAAAAGCTAATGGGATGTTTCCGTTAGATTTTGGATTATTGCAGAAAGTAATCTCTGTGGAAAACAAACATTTATGACACACATTTTGTTCAGCAAGATCGTTTCCACTATTGAACACCACTTTTATGATAAATAAGTAAAAAGCCAATGTTAGGCTATAGATGAACTAAACCATGCATTGTCTCTTTTCAAAAATCACTTCTGTTTATACAGGAAATGCACAGTTTGCATACAGTCTCTTTCAAAATAAACACATGATGTCAGTGCAACACTGAGAATTGTCCTTCAACAACACACGCACATGGTTACGTTTGACCAACACATGCACATGGTTGGGTTTATGCAAGCAAAGCATGTGGTTGGGTTTAGGAAAAAAGAACAGGGTTTGGCTTAACAATCTTGTTGGACCCACCCTCCCTATTCAGACTTTCAACCCTCCAACTTCCCCCGTCGCCATTACGCTGCAATTCCACTGGATGCGTGTCCGTTGCGAAACGGCTGCGCTGGTTATCTGCTGCGTGCTCCGCTGTCTGTCGAAACCCACCAGCTGCATTTGCTGTGTGGAGCGATGCAGCTCGCCGAACAGCGGGAGTCACGAGGACCCACGAGATCTCGCGAATTCACGTATAATCGCACGATATAACAAGATGTAGTTTCTATAAACAGAACCACAAAACCAGAGAAGTAGTAGGAAGACATCTCGGTGCACCTCCATGATTAATATCTCCTCGTCCATGATGTCAGCGGGGTGAAATGACGTCTGAAAACCTCTGACCTGTTGACTTCAGGCCTGCCTCCGCCCATTATGATGTTTTCAAGGTGTAGTGCAGGGAAATATGATCCGCCGTGAACACTGTGTATTTTATTTTGAAAATTAACCAGATGTTTTATTTTGTTTCTGTGCACGACTTCCTGCCCCACACAATCTGCTCTGTGCTGAATTGCTGCGTTGTGCTCCGGTGTCCGGCAAAGGTCCTGCGTATCTGTTGCGGAGGGCTCCGGAGCGCCGCAGCTGTGATGGAGCCAGAACGCAGCACAGCTGCAGCCGGTGGAAGCACACACATTGACTAGAATTGAAATGTATCAGCTCCGCTGCCGTTCTAGAGCGCAGATGCAACCCACATGCATCTGGTGGAATTTGGGGATAAGGGCGACTGACTGTGTATTACGCCAGCTTGAACGGATGGCTTTTTTTTTCGTTGGTGTCTGATGCCGTAAGTCACTGACCAAATGGCGCGGTTCAACAACTCTGGAGTGAGATCAGGTTGTAGAACAAAATGTGACGGTCTCTTACGCTTGTGTTAACCACAGACCTTACTTACATCTCCGTATCTTCAACTCCATATATGGGGGCTCAATATGGGGGCAGAAACATGGAGAACTACAAAAGCATCATCAAACAAGCTCCAAACATTCATTTACAGATGCTTACGACACATCCCGGGAAGTTACCGGCCTAACACCATCACAAACGAAGAGCTCTGGCAAACCACACAACAAGAACAAATTGAAACCCAAGTCAAATGCAGGAAATTGATCTGGATCGGGCACACCTTGAGAAAACCATTTTCCAACACGACCAGACAGCCCTTAACCTGGAACCCACAAGGGAAAAGAAAGGCAGGAAGACCAAGAAACAGCTGGAAAAGGTCCGTCGAGGCGAAACTCAAGGAAACAAGAACATCTTAGAAGGAAGCAGAGAAGATCGCCCAACACTGAACTCATGAATGACCTATGCTCCCCAAAGAGTAAAAGGGTTTAAGTCAAGTTACTTCAGGCATCTAACCAAAAACCCAATCAAGAAAACCAATGACCGGACAAGAGAACAGGAAGTGCTCATTGCATTGTTACATTTTCCATTTTCCATTTTCTTACTTTCCATGCCTGTGTCCCAAAGTCACTGCCAGCTGGGTGGCATCTCTTCATGTGAAGCAGTTTGTATTTGTCATGGCCGATATCAGACAATATCAGCTGGTTAGGCACAACCAAAATGATTGTCTCCTTCAGCCTAGTCCCCAAAAGGACAAACTGTATGATTCTGCAAACCTCAAATACATTTCATTTGTACCTTTCATACAAATTATATCATCTTTTTAAAGTGATGCTGTATATGAGCTAATTTTGTCAGAGGACGGGATGGTGAATGGTGAGCACCCGGGCGAGACACCTGCCAAGCTGCAGAGCACTGTTTGAAACCAACGGTTTTAATTTAAGCAGTCATTACTGTGATTCCAGCTGCTTTCCAGGCACCAAATGTGGGTGTTTTGTAGTGACGTGTTGTTGTTTATCCAGTGGCTGTTTAGACACGGAATGAGGTTGTTTTTTTTACCAAGACATCGCTGCTTCTTCTGTTGGGATTGTGCCCCCCACACGGGGTATTTAAGGCTAAACATGATCTTTTCCTAACCATAACCAAGTTGCTTTTGTGTCTGAACGAAACCACATACAACCACGGCACTGTTGAAACATAAAGGGCAAATGTAAAGTATCTGTGGTTTGCAGACGTGTGCAATGTCAGGGTGATTGGGTTGCCACTTTTGCTCACTCAGAAACCTACAGCCAACGACAGTCAAGCGCGGTCAACCACACATACTCCTTTGCAACTGGCTTCACCGGTCACCAAAGTTGAACTCCACATGATGCAAAGATACTAATAAGCCAATGTTTTATTCACTCTCTCGCTTGGATTGAATGGAATTGGCAAATACAATGTTAATGGCTCGCATGTGTGACTGCCCTTATGCTGCAGCGCTCTGTGAATAAATCCCAGTAAATCTAATTGAACATTTTAATTTCTGTATCTGCAGGCAAAAAACAAACAGAAGGGAGCTCAGTGCCGCTCAGGGGAGCCCAACAACACCCGAGAAATCTCATTCAAGCTGTTGAAAGAGCTCAACAGAATAATAAGAAGCAGCTGTTATTGCCCTACGAGGGTGACATTCAGAAATGAATCAGTTGACATCTTGGAGTGAATCAAGTGGAATACTTCACATTTAATAAGAGTTTATTAGTGCAGCTCAGAAGGAAGAGCACTGCATTCTTAAGAACGTCTGACTACTGATGTGCTCATGAGATGTACGTGCTGTGTGTGCTTTACTGTATATAGTGCCGATTGTGTACAGTTAATTATCTCTTTCTCTGTTGTGACATGAGGATTTTTTCTTTTATACATTTTCATTTGCTTCTTGCTAAGAGGCAGGCTGAGAGGGACCATCATCATGTGGAGTAAAATGACTGCAATTACAATGAGAAGAAGAACAATTTCTATTTACATTAGCAATAAAAAAGAGGACTCTGGCCGTGAGACATAAATGATGTAAGGCATCTTGATTGAGGCTCATGTGAAGATGAGTGTGGACAGGATCCCTCGGGATGGTGAAGGCTGCCTGCCGTCATTTATATGCCGCTAATTTGTTTAGTCACGTACGTTTTGAGGGAAAACATTTCTGATTGAATTATATTTGATGGGATGGAAGTGTGTGTTCATGTGCTGCACCAGCATGTTCTCATCCAATGTCCTCACATATCACCGCTTTGTCAGTGGGCTTTCATGTCTACACATTACAAGATAGGTATCCCCCTGCATCTGCTGTTGATTTCCAGGACGCCACAACCAACGCCAGGAAGTCAGCAAAGGCAAGTGGTTAGGTTGAGAAGGAAACATTATTGTTTGGCTGTACATTCATACAGGAAGCAAACACCGGGCTCTTGGGTGAAAGTCCGGGGTTTGTTGGACCCATCTGCCTCATGGGGACTTTCCAGCTCCTTCAAGCTTCAAACTGACGCCATCCAGCGGCGTATCATACCAATGCGACAGTAATGGTGTCTATAGATCTGTCAATATACAGATGATGCCTCTTGTGTCCAACGCAAGGAACTGCATTTCTTTACGGATGGATAGAAACCAGATAGAAACTACCTGAAGCCATGAAGGAGGGGCTAATTTTGTCCCTTTTTCGCCATCCAGTAGCTTGATATATGCGCTTTGAACACTACTGGGACGAAACAGGACCTGCCAGGTATGTGGCACGTTTTGTTAAATATTTAATTACAAAGTTTGGCTGTATGAATGGTTGAACGAGTCATAATGACGATCTGACTGTATATAATGTATAACCAAATTTTAGTGGAATGACATTACTCAGATTCACAGTGTGTTAAGACTGGATAATCAAGTTATTTTTTATTCATACAAACTCACTTGACTGAACTGAAGAAAGTAGCGTGTTAGCTAGTTAGCAGCCTGTTAGCTAAGCTAGCACACTGTCATGGAGACTGAGCACAACGCGTCATAATCTGAAAGCTCTTCCAGACCTCACTCACAAGGCTGCGGATTCTTTCTGTTGTTATATTACCATTTCTACTACACTGTAGCGTCCCTTAACAATGAGGCTACAACCCGGGTATGAAGTCATTTTGCTGGCTCTTAAAACACACAGCTCTGCTGGGAGTAACACACTCATTGACATTATGGTAACTGCCATAACAGACCTTCTTACTTGGCACTAAACAAAGCACTAAAAGAAGTTTGACTATTTCATGAATAACGTTCGTCAAAATGATATCCCGTACACGCAACACATGTCTCATTAAAACATCTCAAATGCCAAATGCACCAGACTCAGCTCAGTCAGTCAGGTGGTTTAACAGTATAAAACTTGTATTAGTACATTTATACTACTGGTCCTTCATCGTTGTGTTAACTTTTATCCACAGATTTGTATTTGAACACGAACAGAACATTGTCCAACCAACAAAACAGTGACTTGTAGGCATCAGACTGATTGATGAAGTGATATCAAGGTCGGAAACCCAGCCAAGGATAACACACACTGTCAAAACGATTGTCTTAGAGGAAATGGTTTCTTGGACTCACTTTCCCTCTTACTTTATTTTTGCTCCCATGCAGCCAGCGAGTTAGAAATTCACTCAGACATCCATCTCATCCTTTCTCTCTTTGTGCTTCCGGAAACTTCTGGGGCCGTTTTTCTTCATTCACTCTCTGAGATTAAACTGTCACCTCTTCGGGACAGAAAGGTTTTCACTCCGGTTTCACTTTCCTCCATCTGTTATCTGCAGCTCTCTCCACGATGTATTTTCCCGAAGTTGGGATTTAGAGTGAAATGAATTTAGAGATACCTAAATGGTTTCATTAAAGTGTCAGTTATTCAGGTTGATGGAGATGAAAGTGAGAATCATTTCTCACCCAAAGCATGATGTCGAATTAAAAGCTCGGCTTAAAGTTGTAAAGTTCAAAGTGTTCCTAAATTCTGAAAGAACATGATCATCCTGGTAATGACACGAAAGTGCTGACACTTAGCCTGAGCATGACGGGGGCTGAGGGGAGCGACACGACAGGGAAATATAGTTTATATTAAAGGGACAGTTCACCCCCAAATCAAAAACAGATATTTTACCTCTTACCTGTAGCTCTATCTACCAATATAGATTGTTTTGGTGTGGGTTGCAGAGTGTTGGAGATGTCTGCCTTCTGTTTAATATAATGGAACCAGACGGCATTCATCATTGGTTTGGTGCACTGGACCGTCATGGTGAAGAGGGAGCTGAACCGGAAGGGGAGCCTTTGATTTACAGGTCCGCCTACTTCCCAACTCTCAACTATGGTCATGACCTCTTGGGGGTGACCAAAAGAATGAGGTCACGGCTACAAGCAGCCACAATGAGTTTCCTCCATGGGGTGTCTGGCAGTAGCGGCGCCAGGATTTTGATTGTGGGTGGGCCAGTTGAAATAAGCGAAAAACGGGCTCCCCTTTATCTCCGTTTCAGAGTTTTTCTGCGGCACCGCTGTGGCTCCCTTGTGTCGCTGTGCTCATCTCAGTCCTGAACACAGCAAGAATGTCCTTATATTCCAGTGAATCAGTCAATTCCCTTTCAAATGAAAGCAGGGACAAGAGTTCAGTCTATCTGTCAACATTGTTGCCCTGGTGCCTGTTTCTATCCGACTGACTAAAAAGAGTCTCCCCACAGTGCGTGGTCATCGGCAATGTGAGGAGGGCCCGCAGGAGAGTGTTCATGTTGGGGGATATATCACAGGGGTCAGAAAAACTCCTAGCTTTCCCTGAGTTTCAACTGGCTTGCAGGCTCATCTATGGATGACAGGTCTAGCAGAGCTTGTGACAGGTCTTGGGGAATACTAGCCTGCTGTTGCACACTGCCTCCTATAACACATAAAACGCTAGCATAAGTTAAATGTCTACTTATCTTATTTTTTCCTCCAGAAAATGTGCAAACAGACAGACACTAACGTTAACTTTACTTGCCTAAGTTGCCTTGCTGGTGTGGGGGGGGCATTTAATATATATTGGATGTTTAGGGTGAACTGTTCCTTTAAACTTGAAAGGCACTTGGAGAGTGCAGGAATGCGCTGTCTCACAACTGTGATATTCTGTTTATGTTCATGCGTTTGTGTCCACTTCCTGTTTTGTTTTGAAATCTGCTCTCATCTTGTTCAGTGCTTATTTTACTTCCTGAGTTTTCCCGCCTTTGTTAATTACCTCATGTGTTTCACCTGTGTGTTGTTCCACTCACCTGGGTGTAGTTAGCAATCAGAGCTTTTGTATTTAAAGCCCAGAGTTGCCACCATTCAGTCGCCAGATTGTCATCGTCACCTTAGTGCGTTCATACTCTCCAACTTTATTTACGTTTGATTACTTGGGTTTTGACTCTGCTTGGATTTATGGACATTGCTTTTTGTGTGATTTCCCAGAATGAATTTTTCCTTTTTGCTGACTGCCTTCACGTGTTTGACCCTTGACCTCCTGAGTAAAGATTTGGATTTGATAATTTGATTTCCACTCCAAAATTCAGTGGGTGATTCAGTGGTCCATGCTGCACCTTTCTACCAAGTTTCATGACAACCAGGCTCAAAGTGTTTCCGTAACCTGCTGACAAACAGACAAACTAAGAAACTGAACCCTGACCCTTCTTGGTGGAGATAACACAACACAAGCATCACATGTTACAATCAAGCAGCATTCACATGACTGAGAGGTAAAGCCGATGAAAAAGTAACCTCAAACATCCAACATTACTGGTAACCAGGGCTCTGGACTTTTACTTCTAGAACACTTGAACACGTCATCGTCAAAAACTTGCAGCTGACATCACAGACGTGTTTCCTCTGTGACAGCAATTAGAAAACTTTCTTCACAGCACAAACCTCTGTCTCCAACTTCTTCATATCTTCCAGTGTTGTGTACACTGGACAGGAACTGACTGAAAACACTGCCAGGTGTCGTCATGATGAATGGCTCTTTGTAATCACATCTCAACTTGTACGTCTGAACAAGAATCCCCTGATTCTGTCCAAAGCAGCGCACATACAGGATTTGTATCCTTGTCTCGGCTCTAAGCTGTCACCTCAGGTCTGTTTGTAACAAGGAATCTGCTCAACTGAGCAACAAAACACATTAATTTTTGTCATTTCCTCCGACAGGCCCTGAGGCGCTGCAGTGTGGAGATGAGTGCGTCGGTTACACCTGTTTATATGTTGCGATGATGCATTTTGTTGAGGCTTTGATTTATTTTATTTATCATGTCTGACCAGCGTGCAGAATTTCTCTCTGCTCCACTTCAGCCTGACATTACAGCAAGAAATACATCAAGAAAATGTCACAACACAAAAGAAGTTTGGTTCTAGTTGAAGGTCTGCTCACACTCTTTGTTGCTGTGTGTAGGCGTAATTGTGTGTCCATCCTCTCGCCTCGACTTTTTATCAAAGTTGAAAAGAAATCAACTTAAACTGAAGGATTTGTGCGGAGATCACTGGCTGCTGAGCCCCAGACGGCTGATCTGATAAGATGTATTAATATTTACAAGACTCTGTGCCTTGTTGTGCACAGATGACATTTCACTTGATATTTGTCGGTCTTGACAGGATTAAGGAGCTGAACAGTCACATGCTGCTGCCTTCAGACGCTCCTTGCTCGCTGCATATAAACAGCTATGATATTAACGACTGAGGGGACTCAATGAGTCTACACAGTCAGCACAACATGCTGCAATTTAAGTCTTTGTTTTACGAAGCCGTGTTGTGTGTGTGTGCATTGACTTCATGCCAGAATTCGGTGTGCAGCCTTTTCCCATCTGATCCAAACCCAGCGGATCTTCACAACAGACCACATCTAATGAGGGCAGCCTGCATTTAAGGATTAGTCTGGTGGTGTTCTATATTTCTGCTCCTGTTACTCAGACTCAACACTCAACAGTGAATGTGTACAAACAACTAGGGCTGCCCCTGACTAAGAATTTTCCTAGTTGACCTCCTAGGAGGAGGAAGATGAGCAAGAAGGCGAAGCTTTCGATTTCCTCCGTGGGGTGTCTGGGCTCAGCCTTAGAGATAGGGTGAGGAGCTCAGACATCCGAAGGAAGCTCGGAGTAGAGCCGCTGCTCCTTCCTGTTGAGAGGGGTCAGTTGAGGTGGTTCAGGTATCTGATCCTCCTGGGTGCCTCCAATTAGAGGTGTTTTGGGCACGTCCCACTGGTAAGAGGCCCCGGGGCAGACCCAGAACATGCTGGAGTGATTACATATCTTATCTGGCCTAGGAACGCCTCAGGTGTCATTTTCTATCAAGATACTGTGGCTCATCAATGTGTACTTGAAAAGAAAACGCAGCATGAAAGGGGGAAAAAAAAGCAACTGGAAACACCATAACCTGTAAAATCAGGAAAAACTGAACAAATAACTAATTAGACGACAATTAACTGAGTTAAATAAGTTAAGTAATTTAATTTTCTTGCCAGATTGATTGGAACAATCAAAGTGTAAGTCAGTCCAAACACTCTGTGGTTCATGAATCTAAATGTTTCTTGACAGAGTTTAGTTCAGGATATTGCTCTGCTCACAGATTACACTCCAAATGATTCATGATTCTGTAAAATATCTTTAAGATGTCAAATACAAGTGTTTATGAGCACGGTATGTGGACATATTTCCAAAGAGAACATCGTGTCTGTTTTCAAATTGTTGATGCACAAGTTTTGTTTTTGTTTTTTTCTGGTTAAAAAACACAAATTATCTTCAAACCGCTGAACCACAGAGTCGTGGCTGAGAGTGCACAGCAGGAGTTTTCTCTTCCAAATGTGTGAACACTTTTTCATTGGTTTCACAACTTTTCTGAAATCAGTTAACACAGATCTCACAAAGCCCCAAAACTCTATTGGATTAGTTAAACAAAAGGAAAGCATCTATTCATAGCTGACAGAAATTACTTGCATGAATATGAATCTCTAATGCAACTGTTTCAATCTCTTTCGCACAAGTCTTCAGTCAACAGTCAGTCCTTACCCAGTGCAGGTGCAGCATGATTTGTTATCTAGTTATATCACTTTCGGAGAAAAGATCACAATTCATGCTATATTACGCTTACATTTCATCGTCATTTCTAATCTCCTAATTCCTTATTTCTGCTTCTTGACTACTCCGATCCTCAGATCTCAGCCTTTAATCCATCTACCGCTCCTACTGCAAAACAAAAGGCAATGGTGCATTTGCAGTTTTAGTCCCAACCCTCTGGAACAATCCTCCCCAGTCGATCGGATTTACTGAATCTTTAGACTGTTTTCAGAGGCTGCTAAAACCCACCTTTATAGGGCTTTCTGTGGATGATCGTCATGTGTCATGTCTTCATATGTTCCTGCTTGTGCTATGTTCTATATTGTAATTTATTCCTCCTTTATTTATTCATGTATTTATATCTTTTTGTGTGTGTGAAGTCATTTGTAACTGCTGAATAAATAAAGCTTTACATACCAACAAATGTGTTCAGGTGAATGAGAAAAACCGTGATACAATGTGTTGATGCACAATGTAGGTGTTGAATTTAAAGGTCTAATGAAGACATGGATCAGTCAGCTCTGTGGTCCGACTCAGCTCTAACTGTCATTTATTCCTCTCAGGATCTTTAAATCAGCCCAGCAGCGCCCTCAACAGGTGAAGCCCTGTCATTACTACAGCTGAGCAGAGCTTTGATTCCTTGTATGCATCTGTCTGTGAGGAGACATGTAAGACATTTTAAATGTAATTATTACATTTTTTTGGTTAGCTGTAGAAAGCACTGTAGATCTAGATCTAAATTTAATTGAAGACACACGTGACACATTAATTTGTTAATCACACACAACTCAAACGCAGCCTCTCGTCGACACAACTTTTAATACCTCATTTTTTTGTACATCACATCTTTTTATAAAAAATAATCACCTCTAAAATATTCAGACTCTCTACTCAGACTTGCATCTGACTGATTGGGGGTGATTTCATTTACAAAAGGACAGGCTTCTTAAAACAGTCACCACAGGAAAAGATGAAAACCTTGGCCTACTTCCTCTGCAGCGTCTGATTCAGACGACAACAAAGACCTGCTGCTGTTCGCCGCCACGCCATCCAGCAGGGAATGATCAGAAAGTCAACACACAGCTGTGGCTTTACTCCAGCTCCCATCTTGGCTTTCATTCGCCGCTCAGTATTCAATCGGCTCACTGGAGACTCTCCAGAAATTCCTCCAAACACCAGCAAACTCCTGTGAGCCGACACGAGCCTCCGCCGCCAGGCAGACGCTCAGAAATCCTCTGTGGCAACACACACACACACACACACACACACACACACACACACACACACACACACACACACACACACACAGTGGCTCCAAGGTGTTTGTTTCAGATAGGTGGAGCCCCCTCCGTCAGTCGTCAGGCTCGGTGACACACTGCTCCACGATCTCCCTCAGGTTTGGATTCTCCATGGCGGCTGCTACTCGCTCCTTATCGTTGATCTGTTTGTTAACTGGAGACACAAACTTCACTGAGCCACTGAATAACAACGAGACAACACAAATACTTTGGAATGATGTCACGATACAAGAAATTCAGCAGCTGATACCAAGACCAGTCCAATTTGATACCACAGTACAAAACAAAACAATAAATCACATGTACTGACGCTCATTTATTAAAGAAGTTAAATTGAATTAGATCTTAATTATTAATCTCTGATGATCTGCCTTGAACACAAAGTACTTGGAAACATATATTGTTGTGTTGTTGTTCTTCTGCTGCAATGACAGAATTCCAAGTTGGAAACAAAGGCAAGATTCGTGTTGCCCAAGTCCTCCAACATGAAAGTCCGATTATTGCACCCTGAAAATCTCATACCATTGCAACTCTTCTCAGATAGCTCACTTTCAACAGGTCACATTCAGGTGGATGTCACTGACACAAACAGAGTGACAGTGTGGAGACAGAGACGGAGGACAGTTCAGCCCCTTCAGCCACAGTGCCAAATGCAAGACACCAGCAGAGAGCGCTGACAGCCAGTGAGGTAATAACTCCAGAGGAGAGAAGCAAGGGAGTAATTTTCCTTTTAAATCATTTCAGTCGATAAAATTAATTTAGTTCAACATTTTGCTCCTTATAAGTGTTTCTTTCTAACATTGACCTCTCACTGACACTATCAGTGTGCAGGACACATTACATCGCCCATGACTCGGAGAATTGCCTCAGTGGGAGGTTGTTTAATCTAAAGAAGCCATTTGCTCTTTTCAGTTAATACATAAATAAATAAATAAATAAATAAAGCAGACTTACTATCTTCCTCAGTGGAATGGGTTCCCTCTGAAATGTAAATTTCCAACTGAAAAGAGAGAGAAAAACTGGTGTTAAAGGCAGAGATGCACACTGTATGGTTTTTGTGCACACAGTAATTTAAATGTTATTTGGGGTGAAAGAGAAAAAGATTGAACATTACACAATAACAGAGGAACGGGACTCTTGCAGCTCAGAGAACAAGACTGACAGTAATGATCTAAAACTGGTGGCAGTACAAGCTGCTCATAAGACAGAAGAAACAAAATATTACAACAGAGCGTGTATTCAGGCAGTTTGGAGGGCTGTTTTTTCCAAAGATGAAATTCTTAATACTCCAACATACAGTGATATTTTAGACAACAGTGTTCTTCCAACTTTGCATCAACAGTTTGTGTTTGTCTCCTTCCTGTTTCAACATGACAGTTTCCCCTGTGCACAAAGCCAACTCCATAAAGAAATGGTTCTCCCAGTGTGGAAACATTTGACTGGTCTGCACAGACTCCTGACCTTAACCTGTCAAACACCGAGGCCTGATCCTTAGAGGCTGGAAAGCTCCGTAGAGCAACAAGGTTAGTGATTAAACATCACAGTCATCTGACATGTTGTTAAAGGGATACGTCACCCCCTACATGATCATTTGTATATCAATTACTCATCCCATGTTTGATTGAATTCATTAAGTAAACTTTGCTTGTCTCGCATGCCTTCATGGTAAATGAAGATTTCAAATACTGAGAAAATTCTTGATGAATTGAAGTCATGGGGGTCCGAGTTTCACCACAGCAAAACTGTGTCAAAACATAAGTTTACAAACTCTCACACAACTTAGTGAAACCCAAGCCTCATTTATCCAGTCATATGCTCAGTACTTCACAAACAAACAGCCCTTTCTGACACAGAACTTAATTGAAAGCCAGACTCCATTGACAAAAACAGCAATTTTACCTTACTGAACACAGGAGCTGCTGGTTTACCACTGTCTTGATCGGTTAGTTTATTTGTATTATTTTGACTTTGGTGTTTTAAAGGGTTAGTTTGGATTCACCCACGTCACAAAATGACAAACAAAAAACAAACTGACCGAGGCAGCAGTAGACCAACAGCTCCCATGTTCAGGGAAGTAAAATGGCTGTTTTTGTCAATGGAGTCTGGCTTCAATGAAAATATACCATAAAGCTCCAAATAAAAGCTTAGTCCCCTTTAAACGCCCAGTCCTTTTTCCTAGCCTGGTGTGGCTATGCATTGTGACAAAAAAAGGCCTGTCTCAATTGGATGCCTGATCTGGTTGCCAAGCAACGTTCTTTGGATGTATAAAACTGGATTGTTCACCACCCACTTGAACTAACTTTAGTTAGCTGTTTAGATCTCACATGGAAATGGAAATGTTTAAACTTTTGTCAATTTAGAGATGCTACACATCATTAGCTCTGTTCATTTTATTTTACTAAAACCATGAGCGCCAGACCATAATTCATTCAAATTTACCGGCATGACTAAATTAGTTGTGACTCCTTTCTTCTGAGGCTGTCAAAAGTAAGAATATGTGTCTATTCCTCGACTACCCGGTAAGTATTCCTTTAGTCTGTAAGGGTACCTGATCAAATCAGAAAAGGGTTTTTCATAAAAATTAATCCAAGTTATGTATATTGTTTTAACAGGAAGTTGTGTTGTGTTGGTGTTACAGGTGCTGTAAAACAAGTGTCACAACATAACACATAATAGATATGTTATTCAGAGCCTAATTTATATATAAATACATATGTATCTTACTATATAATGACGAACACTCTGTCTGTGTGTGTGTCTGTTCCACGTTTTTCTCCTCACTGACTTGGTCAATCCATGTGAAATGTGGCACAGTGGTAGAGGGTCATGGGAGGATGCCAATGAAGCAATATTACATCAATTGGCCAAAGGGGGGCGCTATAGCAACCAATTGAAATGTCAAACTTTGAATGGGCATATCTCATGCCCCGTATGTGGTAGAGACATGAAACTTTGCACAGAGATGCCTCTCCTCATGAGGAACACATTTGCCTCAAGAACCCATAACTTACGGTTATGTAGATTTTCTGCCATTTTGAATTTTTTGAAAAACACTAAAAATAGATCTCTTCCTAGGAAGTTTGAGCGATCTGCATGAAACTGGGTGAACATAATCTAGGGACCAATATCTAAAGTTCCCTCTTGGCAAAAGTTTGAAAACTTACTAAAACTGAGCTTCTATAAGGCAATGAATATTGCGGAGGGCGTGGCTCATCACATAAAGGTGTATAACATCTCAAGGGTTTCACCCATCACCACACACACATAATCTGAGGGGACCCCTCCATTATTGACCCCATCAAACAAAATGGGGGCGCTAGAGAGCTCATTTCTTATCTAGACCTAACCGCCATATGGATTTTTACTAAACTTGGTAGATATGTAGAACAAAATGCTTAAAAATGGCTAAAATGTGACCGATCGCTGTGGCTCCCCTGTGGACCAATGTTTTTTGTTTTTTTTCTTTCTTTTCTAATTTTTGGTATGACTAAGTCATGGTATGGTATGCTGTACTCAATGGGTATGGACCAGTATAAATTAATATACAAGTAATATTCATACTGGTTCAAATAAACAATTAAAAAAGTATTGACCATCTTTGCTGAGCAACAGTTTTGTGTGAGAGGAATTAAAGGCCTGTCACAAATATAAGCCTGAAGAGTGCAATTTAAGCAAACAATAGCGCTGGCACCTAATGAAGTTTCACAGTAGATATGTTTCTCTGTCAGTTCAGTTCCCCATCAGAAAGGGCTGTCTGTTTGTGAAGTGTTCCTTTGAAATAAAACTATCCTGATTCATGGAGCTTGAATTTTTCTCCAGTCTGACTTTGATTTAATGAAACTTTTTTTTTAAGTTATACTCCTGGTACTTTTCCTGCCACAGGACTGCATCACACTCATTTTGCCCTCTGAACCGAGCAGATGTTCCGCAGCTCCCTGATAGAAAACACTCCTCTAATCAAGAGGTGACTCAACTTGTTTTTAAAACTGCTTTCATGCTGCATAATAAAGCACACAGCTCTCCACCTGCCTTCACACACTGCTGTCTGTTTGATGGCTGTCCAAGAACTCCTCTCTCCATGACTCTTGACCTCTGAAACTGGGCTGTGAATATAAACAACTAATTAACTGTGTTTTTTCTGTGCTGATAGTGTTAGTACTGCCCTTGTCTGTTTGTACTTGTTGTACTAAGTTGTACTTGTTGAATTGTTAATGAAATGACAGCTGTTTCTTCACTGAACAGAGCTCCGCAGGTCTCTTGAACTACCTATTTGCTATTTGTTTAGTCATGTTTGCGTTTGAACGTTAGCGTTAAACTTCTGTTGTAGGAAGAAAAAGTTAACGGTAATATACTAATGTAATCATCCTGCTGGTAAATCCGCCTTATGAGCATAATATTTATATTTGTGTCTTTATATAATGCACGTTGTATGTGTTGCTGTGTCTTTTATCTTTTAATACCCCTCTAATCCCTGCCCCCTTCTCTTCAAGAGGCTCCTGCCTTTTGCCAGGCCGCCATTGTAAATAAGAATTTGTTCTTAATGACTTGCCTGGTTAAATAAAGGTTAAATTAAAAAAAAATATATATATGAATGAGGATAGTGATAATGAGTCGAGCTCAGACCGGCCAGTTCACATCACTGCACCTTGTCTCTGCTACGCTCTAAAACAGTTCTGTCTCGTCATGAATCATTGGTCTGAACTGGGCTTTATACTTTCCTAGGATGTCATTATTCATCATCATAAACATCCATGAATTGTCTTAGAAATGTTCCAAAAAAGGTGCTCCTCATAACTGCACAACTCGCCTGACAATCACCATATTTTTATGTTTTGGTCCCCTCTGGTACTCACCTTGTGTTTAAATGGCAAACATCTCTGCAGCTTCACTTGTAAGCACAGACCTGCACACACATAAACATTCACCATCAGACACTGATCACACATGATGAACCGCAACATGTCAGCACTCAGGGAAAGTAACAGATTAGAGGAGAATGCGTCTGCTGGGAAATGATGTCGCTGCTGCAAGAAGAGAAAATAAACACGAGCAAAAACAGGAAGTGGGATAAATCTAAACACACAGATCTGAATAATTAACTGGGATGATAGACTGTTTTCAGTCTCATTTCCGAACAGCATGGGAACGTGAATTAAAATCTCCTCCATCTGAGATACAGGAGTTACAGTGTCATGAGGTTTTATGGACTTTTTATGAATCCATTTTTCTTCATTTTGCTTCATAATCATCTCCTTCCATCAGTGATTCAGGGCAGAAAAAAACTGATTCACAAAAAAGACTCAAGATTCTTGTCCTCTACAATTTTGTGGAGCCACAAGGGCAACTTTATCAATTTATTGTAGTCAACTTTTTCAGTTAAAGGAGCTTCATATTTTCACTCACTTTTCTATGCTCTGTTATGTTTGGTCTAACTGCCAGTTGTGTCTCCAATTGCAATTCAGTGGATGTAAAGCATTGGTGAATGTTCTGACACCAAGCACACTGGAGTACCGCTAGATTTATAGTCAAAGCAGTGGCTTAACATGTGTCCTGCTGTAGAGACCTACGGCGTAGAGTTTGAATTACAGTTTAGTGTTGGATTTCACCCGTTAATATCACCACGAGGGCTTCAACTAATGATCATTTTTTATCATTGATTAATCTCCTTTTGAGTTGGTCTGGTGTAAAAATTGTCAAAGGGGTTTGATATTAAGCCACAAGATGTCACACTTGACTCAGCAGCTGCTCTCGAGTGGAGGACGTCCATGAATGAGAGCGTAGCGACTCCCTTGACTTTTTTCCTGCAGTGTTTTAGTTTCCTTCGAGATTGACTCTGCTGTGTCTCGTCACTCCAAAAAACACACAAGCTTTTCGGTAAACAAACATATCAAGCACCATGTGGCTCTTTTGCCATTGTGCCTCAACTGAAATTTGATCTCACATGTTGTTTTATGATTTCACAGTTGCTGTATGTGACGCATGTAAGGTAAAATGGATCATTTGTTAATTGTAAAAAAACAAACCAAAAAAAACCCATGCAGTTCACAACAGTATATTGTACAGTATTAAGAAATGGACTGCAGCAGTATGATATAAAACCTGTACATGACGCCTGAATATTAAATATGTACATATAATGTATCAATGTCTGTAACATATGATTACTTTTTATTTTTAATTGTATTTACTTGACTTAGTCGTATCATGCTTTAATAATATTCCACACAGTAACTGTGTTTCCATTCTTTCATTCACTTTGTGATACAGAATCCAAAGACATGTCTTCATTATAGCCTGTACATCTGTTTCTTTGTGCCTCTGACACATAAAATCACAGCATGACTATTCTCTTCCTTTGTTCTTGATACCTGCTAAGATCTAAATCAAAAAATAGCCTGACATCAGACTCAGTCATTTACTTTTGATGTTTCGAATAACCGCTATCAAACTCTATCATAGCTGCAGGAAGTCGGCTCCCAGTGGATCCAGAGATTGGTCAAAGTAGTAGCAGCTGTGTTAAAAAGCCTATGCCAGCGGCTGCCCTCCTCAGTAAGGCTGCAGGGTGTCTGACTGAAGAAAAGCGCAGCAGAGAGCCAGCAGCCCCCTCCGGTCAGGAAATCATCCACTGCACAAGAAGCTTCCTTCCGGAGCACGGTTGGAGTCGGCAGAAGCAGAGATCACTTCAGGCGACCCGTCAATTATACCTCACCTGTTCATCTTGTTAAAAGCCACCACCTGAGGGCAAATCTGTCACTTCATTCAGACTCAAGCTGAATGCTGTGCTGTGTACTGAATGGTAAGTATTTCCCTGAATACACTGCATGTGTCTGTGCTCTACGGTTCGGGCTGACGATAATTCAGTGTTGTGTTTTACAATATTTCCTTTTAACTACATCATGATAAATGTCACGTGTCAGTTCACCTGTTCTCATGCCGAATCAATGATAAGTTCAATCTTATCTAAACCTGTCGCAGTGTGTAAGAATCTAAAATACTTATGCGCTCTATGGCAAAAATTCTGTGAACAAGACAACCCTCTCCAGATATTATCTGTCTACATACTTTTGTTATCGGATGATAGCCGTCGCCTGAGGCTTTCTGTTTACAGGTTGTCCATACGTACATAACGATAGCCTGAAAATGTAACGGCATCCATCTGCCCTATTCCTGTGAAAGCAGTATTTCATGGACGACTTGAGGGAATTACTTCAAATTTGGCACAAACGACCATGTGGACTTAATACTGAGCTTACTAGATTTTGCTACTCAAAGGTCAAAGGTCACTTTGGGCTTGCATCTGTCTCATTCTTGTGAACAAGATTCCTCAAAAAGGCCTTAAGGGAATATTCTCAAATTTGGCACAAATGTCCATTTGAACAATGAACTGATTAGAATTTGATGGTCAATGGTCATAGGTCAAAAGTCAAGGTCACTGTGATATGTTTTGCCTCATTCTTGTAAACACAAAATCTTACAGTTAATTCCTTCAAATTTGGCACATACTGTAAGTCCACTCAACGATGAACTAATTCAATTTTGGTGGTCAAAGGTCAGGGTCAAGATCACTGTGACCCTGAGTCTCATTCTCATGAGCACAATATCTCAAGAATGCCTTGAGGGAATTTCCTTAAATTTGGCACAGATATTAACTTTAAGTCAAGGATGAAGTGATTAGAATTCAGTGGTCAAAGGTCACTGTGACCTCACCATCATGTTTTGGTCATCATTTTGTATCCAGAAGGTCAAAGGAAACTTGACTGTGATGTCACAATGTTCTGCAAAAAGGCTTTAAGGCCATCATTTCACGCTGTATCTCAGAGACAGAAGGGGAGACATTTCGTCAGGTACTGAATTGGTAACTCTGATCTTAAACTGTGCTGATTGTATAGATCCTCTGTGCTGCTGGGTTGATGATGTGTGTGAAGCATCCATGTTTGCTTCTTTGCAGCAATATCCACATTAAATGTATTGTCTACAGTCATTGCTAGATACGAGTCTGGACACGCATGGATGTAGACTATCTAACTTGAGCAGTTTGCGGAGGCTTACAACCAACAAGCGGTAACTCTTGGTCGAGGCCTTTTAGTTCCAACTATAGAAAATCTCGATCATCCACCTTACGATGATATTTCAGACGACAGTGTTCCTCCAACTTTGTATCAACAGTTTGTGTTTGTCTCTTTCCTGTTTCAACGTAAAAACAAAGCCAGCTCCATGCAGAAATTTGTTTTCCCAGTTTGGTGTGGAAGAACTTGACTGGTCTGCCCAGAGTCCTGACCTCAACCCACTCTACTTCCTGAGCCACAGCAGACCACACAGTGTTAGACCTCACTAATAATGCTTTACCCAATCTTGCCTCTTTTATCTCTTCTCAATTTATCTGTCACTCTTCTGTCAACTATCAACACAGTGCCCTGAATGAAGTCCCAGTTAAAGTAACTGTGCAGTAACTCTGTCAATTTGAATTTGATGACAGTGAAACCCAATGAGATGTTTCCATGCTGCGGTTACTAGTTTATTACTGGAGGCTTCTAATAACTCTGATAAGTATTATTCTTTCTAACCGAGTGGATGTTTGTGTTTATATACTTTAAACTGGAGCCAAGTTACTGCAGCTGACCCTCTTCCGAAATTTGGCTGGAAGGACAAAACATGCAACTTGACAACAATCACCTTACCTGCTGTTTTGGATTTGCACCCCACCATTAACTGGTTTATAGTTATGACACTTACTGTTAACCTATTTACATTTATGGAATTGTGTGCACTGGGTTTAGCAACATATGGATAATCTTTACTGTCTATATTTTGATTTATTTGCACTCTTTCCTACTTTGCGATGCAACTGCTGCACAACAATTTCCCTCAGGATAAATAAAGTTTTCTTATCTTACTAGACTCTCAAAGCTTGTTATGAGCATTTTGTTTTATTTTTCAAGGCAAGTCACTTTAAGCGATAACAACAACAAAACAAAGATTAAATTTAGCAGAAAGATTATATCGATAGTGAAAATAGAGTGAGATGTCTTTTTATCTAAACTGAAGCTTTTAGAGGTCAAACTCAAAACAAACTTCATCCTTCAAACACATTGAACCTTTTTAAATTCAGTCCCGAAGTTTGCAAAGTCAACAAATACCAGGCTGAACTACAGGCGAGTTTGTTGACAAGTATAAGCAACAATTAGGGGTGTGCCACATCATCTCCTTCATGATGCTTGCTATATTTCCACTTGTTGACATATTGATGTCATACTGTTACCAGGGGCAACAACAAACATGGCTGAAAGCGAAATTATTCCAAAAAGAGGAGCAGCTTCAGTCGTGTGGAATAAACTGTGGCGTCCTGAATGTTTTATGAACAGCCGCGGACTTCTTAGACTCTTTTAGCGACTTACCGCTCAGAGGGAACTCATTCAGCGGCTCCTCTGGCAGCAGCACAGCGTCTCTCCCTCTCCTCTCTCACCGTGCGCACATGAGAGTCGGTGTCGTCAAATGATTTTGTCTTAAACCTTTGGTAATGTAAACCTACATGACGCTCGCAGCTCAACAATAAACTCCACATCTGTGAGTGTGTGATAGTTAGTATCATAACAGCATGATGATTAGAGGAGAAATGGCAGAGCATAAAGGTCCAGGTGGAAAAAAAAAACAATCATTTAGGATTTTACTGAAAGAAGGAAAGTCCCAGGGGACATTTTTTGTATTTGGGAGCTGTTTAAATGTGTAATTAGTGGTAGATTTTATTAGGTTGAACTATTAATATTGTAACAGAATCTGAATCTCACTCTGAGTTACTGTTGTTGTTCACAAACTAAAGAAATGAGATATCATTTTTCTTTAGTTTTTACTAAATATTTGAAGCAAAATGTAAAACTACATCACTTATTTTGCTGCAATTATATGTTCTTACATGAATAATAAAATCCTTTACTGATCGTCAAGAATATCCTTATCGCAAAAACACCCTGAAACATCGTGACATCATTTCAGGGCCATATCACCCACCCCTACAACATATCTTAATTTTTTCTGTTTAATGTGCACTGTAGTGATAAGAAAAAGGCGTGTGGAAAAAGCAGGCACAGAAAATATAAATTATACTACGTGAAACTGGGGGGAAAATTTGCAATTGTATTTTGTATGCAACACGTGCACCTAAACTGTCTCTAACCTGCTCATTCATGATTAAACCGTCTGGTACACACCTGAGTATAAACTGCGAGTGGAAATGTCAGTAATTAAAGAATCTCACTGCTGAGTGACAGGAAAATTAAGTGTATTACTCAACCTGCAGTCAGTGGTCTGCTCCAGTGCTGCCCACTTAATCACCTGTAGCTACCAAACAAAAGCCAGGTTCTACATTCATCCTCCAACCTGTCATTTAACAGGAAGACTGCTGGGAGAGCAAACTCTGCTTCAGTCAGTCAGGCTCTTATCTCTCTCTTTTTTTGCATGTGTTTAAATTAGTGTTTTTCTCCCAAAGTAAATTGACTTTGCAGCTAACACAATGTAAACAACTGGTAACAGACAGATGAGAACATGAGAAACTGATCTGAATACATGAACACAAAGATGTATTATATATGCATAGAAATGATTTATTTCACGCGTGATTACACAGGCTGCTTTTCTCAAACAATTACAGCTCAGAGTCCAGCTCTGTAATCTTCGACACGAACACACTGATGCCTCTTATTCAGATTGAGAAGCTTGTTATTTCTGCGGCCGCCCCTGCTGCTGACAGATTAGACTGATCGCCAGTCACCAACAGTAATGAGGCGAAGGGTCAAACTTTCAGTTGCAGCTCCAGGTAACACTGATGTGATAAAGACACATCGGCTCCTCTGCCTCGACTTCTCATTGAGAAAATGTTTTTTATAGAACCTGCAAAATTGGGTGTAGCAGTGCAGAAAATTAAACACCAAGGCAGTCGTTCATGTCATTAAAAGACTGTAGTAATAAAAAATAATAAAAGAACTAAGGACGGTTGGGAAGATTTCGGGGCTATATTGTACATATTTCTTGCAGTCTTTTTTAATATCTGTTTCATATTTTTATTGTAATGTTTCTACGTATTATTTATCTATGTTCCTGACTTAACTTTGCCTTTATTTTTAATTCCTCTTCCTCCTCCCTCTGTTTATTTAATGCACCCAACACCATGGCATAGTCTGTGTAAGTGAAAACTGACATTACTTTGGTTGTGGTTTAATACCCTTAATGTTTTGTTTGATGTATTACACTGCAGAAATGCAAATTATGATTCTTAATACTATCATACTTGTTTGGTTTCAGCTAGTTTGAGATTATATTTCAAGAGAAAGAGCTACTGAACAGTGGAAATCCAAAAATGGAACAAAAACCTTTTTGTTTCTTTATTTTCTGAACTTTGTTGGAACCAAAGCATCAGTACTGACATTGCTTAACCTGTCTACACTGTCTACTGCCCTGAATACTCAAAATAGAAACAGGTACAACATCCCTGCTGACATCTGGATGTGTGAAAGCCTTTTTTGAAATGTCACAAAAAATATATTATCAGCCTTTACAAGTTGAGATCATTCAGACCCTGGCTGCTTTCATTCTGGTTCCCGTCCGTTGTGTTTTCATGAGAGTGACTCACCGATCAGAGTGGCCAGAGAGCAGTGAGGGACGGTTGGAGAGAACTTGATAATGATGAGGTACTCGTCTTCTCCAAGCTCCTGGACCTCCACACATTTCTCCGTCACCACATCGAGCTCCTCCAGGGTGTTGGGCTTCTCTGGGTCACGGATTGATCGGATCACATCTGACAGAGGGCAGGAAACAAGAACTGGTGGTGTTTACTGGAACTAAGATTGAGATTAAAACTAAATGGAAAGTAACAAATGAGTGTTTAAAGGCCAAAACCATGAAGCCTGCACTAAACCATAACAAAATATAATATATAAATAAATCTAAACTGAAACCATTTTTCTACTTTCATAATTTAATAATCCAAACTAAATGAAAAATGCATTGTGTAATGAAAGTTCACTTTTTGAGGTTTCACTCTGCAAATGACCAAGAGCATTTTTGAAACAGTCACAACTTTAAATGATGAACGGGAAGTAAAAGATAAAATTAAACTAAAAGTTTGGAATACAGGGTGAGGTGGAAATCATCAGTTGTTCTGCAATAAGTTTAGGATTGCGATAACATAAATTGCAATATATTGTGATTCTTTCCTTTAATTCACAAATGTATTCACACACACAGACACACACACACACACACACACACCCAAAAAAAAAAAAATGATAAAGAAAAAGTTCATGTACAATTCATAAGAAATAATGGAGATGCGAAATTGAACATTCTGATAAGCTATCGAAATCCTGAGAATTCGGGCCCAGACATGAAGCAAATTATATTTCAAAATGTGTTTATGAACATGTCTAGATTTAAAAAAAGAAAGTGCAGATAATATACAGTAACATTTATAACCTACAGAACTCCTACGACTGACCAAAAACCTAGAGACTAAACCAACCTAATCCTAATTAAATGATCCCGAGACATTAATTCCATCAGTCTAAACACTGGTTTGACAGGTAAGACAACATGAACAGAAACACATTCCAGGTGGAAATAACAGTATAATGTAAATGGATATGAGTGTAACTGGTTTAGACGTCCTCAGCCTTTTAGGGTGTTCATGCTTTAATATATTTTTGTAGTAATTTCTGCTTTTTGAAAACATTTTACACTGTTGTCAATCTCATTCAACACCTGAAACCACACGAAAGCTTGCGGTTTTTTGCCCTTTATTTTAACAGAAATTTAAAGAGAAATCTTATCTGATAAAACAGATGTTATTATCAAATAAGTTTTTAGACTGTTCATCTCACTAACTATATTTCAACCACAGTAACATGTATCTACTGGACTGAAAAATAAATTGATCTTATAATTCCAGTAGGGTACCAAAAGATTAATTTGCATTTGGTATATTAATCATTTCTATAATACTGACACTTGTCATCCGTGTATCATCATGATACCATGCTGTATTTCCCCCGCCCCTCATGATTTTTGGACCAGACTGCTTTAGTGATGTCTGCGCTGTGGAGATATAAAGAGGCCCAGACCATGGATATCTGTGGAGGCGATCTCTGTTTATTCCTGACAACATGTGGTAAAAATTCCTCCGTCACACACAACATATAAACTCCAGCCCCTCTCTTATGGAGCACAACATCAAAAGGGGACAGTGGTCCAAATATGTCAGGTGATAACGTCTGAACCAAATTCTGTGGAATTATAATACTTAACATTACAAATGTACATTCAACTTTGTTCCACATGTTACTGCTGTATTAACCGTGTTACACAGAGACAAAAACTACTTAACTACATCCTTGATACAGTTTGATAAAACAATACTGTTAGTACAGATCTGTTTCAGGGGTCTCCAGTAAAATACTAAATGGTTTGATGACAACATAGGAGAGTTTACAACAGCATGTCAGGGCAAATCACTATTTCCTAATACTATTGCTTAATAACATTAGAGGAAGACTCCCAGTTCAATACTGGTCAAACTATGTTCTGCTCTCTCCAACCACACCAAGCTCAATCCATTAATGTGGTCCCACTCACTTTAATGGAGCCAAAGTCCTGTCAGAAAGCTATTTAAAAACAGTACATGTCATTTACTGTAAACACACCCAGCTCCATTTACACAATCATCTATACAGTTCTGCAGCAGCACTGCTCATGTTTAACCTCTCCCTCACCAAAGTCCATTCAAAAAATCGGCTATTTAACTTTGCCTTCACTTAGACAACCTGCCATTACTAGCTAACTACTTCATAAACCTCTCTCACCACCATTAAATGATAAACTTCTCCAGTTTACCAAACTAAGCCCAACGTTACACATCAGTAACGTTACACAGCAGTAACGTTACCCAGCAGTGACGCTGGGCCCGCTGGGAGCTCCACTCACCGTACACTTCTAACGCTTTCTCCTCCATCTTCTTCGTCCTCAGCTCATTCCTGTTGGCGGTAAGTCCGGTGAACTGTAAAACCTTCGTGGCAGTTAACGACACAAGGCTGAACACTATTTCCATTTTCTAGAAAACGCCATAATAAACCGGGGCGACGGGACTGTGGTGACTTTGACGGGAAAACAGAGACACTGCCGTTAACTGACAGCCGCGCGCGACTTCAGCAGATCTCTAAGTCATCCGGAAGTACACACAGCGTTCACT
Organism: Epinephelus awoara; assembly: GCA_035609425.1. NCBI lineage: Eukaryota > Metazoa > Chordata > Actinopteri > Perciformes > Serranidae > Epinephelus > Epinephelus awoara. Next base: position 5,900,661 of record CM069298.1, on the reverse strand, counting down.
CTGACTGTAAGATTGTTTAGAGATCAACGGCTTGTGTTGCAGCAATGAGTAAATTCGTTTGACTTCCGCTTCCTATATTGTGTTGCCAGGGAAAAGTAATCGATACATGATCAAACTATGATTCTACTTCGCTTAAATTATCTGATGTATGTGATATAATAAAACATGAATTAAATTTGTACTTTTTTAAAAAAAAAAAAAATCAGTTCAATTTAATTTATAAAGCCAAATATCACAAACAAAATTGGTGGAGGCTTAGTTGTTCCTATAGTAGTAGTTCCTATAAATATAATTTGAAAATGTGTGTATGAGCACAAAAACACTTAAATTTGACTTATTTTTTGGTAGACCTTTAAAATGAAATATAATATATCAGATCTATTAACTACAAAAATAACTTAAATTTATTTTTTATTAATTAGTCTGTTATATAAAATGATAAATTGTTTATAATTATTTGTAAATAATAAATAAATAAATAAATAAAACTGTTATATTTATTCTCATTGGAATAGACCTTTGGTGTAAGGGTGTGAATTTTTAATTTTATCCATGCATTGCGCCTCTCTTACTGAGTTATTGTTGTTGGTTGTTCATTTACAAAAAGTAATACAAGCATTTTATTGAGTTATTTAATAAAATAAAATAAAATAAACATAATCCAAGATGTGTTTAATATAGAAAATGACATTTGATATCCTTTTTTCATTAATGTTTTTTTTTGAATAAAAATATGTACAATTCAGAGGACAAAATGCCAGACAAACCAATAAATACAATGATAAATAATTAATTTCAACCCACTATGCTGTAGTTTTTCTTTTTAAATTGTATTTTCTTACACCTCTGGTGTAAGGGTATGATCTTTTAAATTTATTTCACTGAATTATTGTTGTTGGTTGTTAAGTTACAAAAAGTAATACAAGCATTTTATTGAGTTATTCAAAGAAAAAAAAAACATGATCTAACATGTGTTTAATATAGAAAATGACATTTGACATCATTTTTTTTCCCAATAAATGTTTATTGAATGAAATTATGTACAATTCTGAGAACAATATAGACAAATAAACAAACAAACAAAAAAAGATAAATAAAAGAATAAATACTTAGTTTTATCCCAATATTCTGTAGTTTTTCTTTAAAAAAGTCTGAGAACAAAGTGCCAAACAAACAAACAAACAAACAAACAAGTAAACTAATTAATTAAAAATAATTCATTTCAAACCAATACTCTGTAGTTTTTCTTATTGAATTATTATTATTATTATTATTATTATTGTTATAAATCTCTGGTGTAAGGGCTGACTTTTTTTTTTACTGTATTATTGTTGTTTGTTGTTTAGGAACCAAAAGTAATACAAGCATTTTATTGAGTTATTTAAAGAAAAACAAAACAAAACATGTAATCGAAGAGGAGTTTAATATCATAACTGACATCATTTTTTGAAATGTACAATTCTGAGAACAAAGTGCCAGACAAACAAACAAAAAAATAATTATAAATAGGCCTATAATAATAAATTACTAATTTAACAAATAAAGACATTAAAACAACATGGGATAACTAGATTATTGAATGGAAAACAAATGTTAAAAGCTTTTTATTGCTTCATTTAAATATAAAATGTATGTATGTAATGCCAAAAACAAGTTAATAATGATTATTTCCGCTTATTTAAAACATTTCCTCACAGTACACTAACATCGTCTTTCGATTAAGTGGACTTTTTAAAGTCGTGTCTCTATTGGTCAGATTTGGTCAGCTGACAGCAGACAGGCCATGTGACCACCCAGACTCAGCTGCTGTTTACATGACAGGAAGAAATGTCCCAGACTCTCCCGTCACCGTCGTTTTACTCGCAGTTTTGAGGCGTTTAACTGATGAACCTGTCAGACATGTCTCCTTAACGAACACCTGAACTCAGCGCCTGTTTAATACGGTATCTATATAACGTGTGAAGATGTTGGAGGAGCGGCTGGAGGGTAACTCCATAGAGGTGTGTGTCATCCCGGAGAACCACCACTGTGGAGACGTAGCGGACATCCAGAGAGCTGAACTGGCCCCTGGAGGGTCCCTGCTGGGATGTCTGGGGGTCCAAGGCCGGCTGGTGGTCTGGGACCCGGCGGACACAGAGGCTCCTCCGGCCACAGTGGACGGTTGTTACACAGAGTGAGTCTGAATTCACTTCACCTTCCTGTGTGCAGAGTACAGTGTGATCTCAGACTGACACACACACACACGCACACACACACACGCACACACACACACGGACCCAAAGACATACACATTCATGAACATAAACAAAACATAAGAAATTATTTTCTAAATTTAAAAATTACTGAGTCACTTGCCTGATGATTACTGTGGGAAGAAGTATCCAGATACTTTACTTCAGTAAAAGTGATACTATCACACCATGAAAATACTCCATTACAAGTAAAAGTCCTGCATTAAAAAGTAAAAGTACACATAGTTCAGTGAACTGTTCCATGGTGTCCTTCTATCTGATGCTTTTGGATTACTACTGATGCATTAATGTGTATGTGTCATTTTACTGCTGTAGCTGTGTACGTTTCTGCTCATTTTAACTCCTTTGTTTAGTGCTGGGTAGTTTTATCGACAGCAATGCATCATATTCTACAAGATAATTATATATTTGTAGTGTGGTGTCAGAAAAACAGCTTTGTTTTCAGCTGTGAGATGATTAGAGGTGGTAATATGGCCTTAAAATGATATCACAATATTTCAGGGTATTTTTGCAATAACGATATTTTTGACAATATGACAAATTAGTAAAACATATTTAAGAACATAGAATTGAAACAAAACTAGTGACAGTTTGCCTTCAAATATTCAGTAAAAAACTAAAAAAAAGTAATTCCACTTTCAGCCATGCTTGTTGTTGTCACGGGTATGTATGTAGTATGACATCAATATGTCAACAAGTCGAAATATCGCGAGTATCAGGATATGAATTTTCCATATCATGTCACAAATTATACTTGTATTATCGTGAACAAGATGATAAGGCACACCCCTAGTGATGATGCATTTTCCAGCTGATCCAAGAGGCTTTTGAAAGAGTTTATTTAGCGTCAACACATAAAAGAACACTTTATCCTTCAGTTTATCACTGGACAAGAAGGGGATGAAAAACTCTCATCTGTAAAGTAAAGCCATCAAAAGTGTGGAGTAGCATAGAAGTATAAAGTTGCATTAGTACAAGTACCTGAAATTTGTACTTAGAGTACTGGCAGTACTTGAGTAAATGCAGTTAGATATATTCCACCCCTGGTCATTCATCACATCCTCCTCTTGATTCACCACTGTATGACTTACTACCTCTGACGTAGGTTGACATTGACATCGGTCTTTCTTTCAGTCTGTAGGTTCACTGCAACAAAGTTATAATAGAAAATAAAAAGATATTAAGTCTACCAAAGCCCTGACACGGCCACAAAATAAAGAACTTGTGGAGAAGAGATCACAGCAATGACACCAAAAGGGTGTTACACCCACCTCCCACAATCTGAAATGTAAGAAACTTATGAATAAACCACAAAGTTAGGACAACGAATCAAAGTTAGACTGTTACTGTGGAGCTACAGGGCTCAGCAGCATATAGTACACTACAAGTGGCACATGTGCTGCTTTTTGGGACTCATTCTCAAGACAGCCCATAATAGAGGAAGCGCAGTCATGTTTCATAATTGGACAACTATGAGATCAAAATGTATACAGATGATGTCACTCAAAACTTACTTGAATAATGTCAACAGCAAAAAATGAAGACAGGGGTCATTAATGACAGTATGATGCTATAATGAACAGCTCTATACTGTAGATATTGTACCAACTGTGTCAACAGGTCAGTGAAGGGAAATCTGAATTTTACAGCATAAAATGACAATAGTTTGCCTCCAACTTCAAGTCAAAGAAACAAATCAAACTTGTCAAATGTTCTCCTCCTTCTAGCTTTTCCTGGGAGGACGTCACTGTCCACAGTCGTGGTGTCAGCAGCTTCAGACTGCTGGCTGTTGGATCTCAGTGTGACCTGAAGCTGCTGGAGGTTGAAGCAGAGCGATCGGCCTCCATTTCTTTGAACTGTGTCTCTGAGTGTCCTGCAGGTGGCTTGTTAGAGACTGTCAAAGAGCAGGATCAGGGTGAGTACCACAACCAGCCTGCCATCATCAAACTGACTGAAGACTGAAGACCCAAAATCATGGCCATAGATATTACTAATGTATGAATATAATATTACTGATGACGTTTTTATTTTCAGGCGTGTGTGAGCTACAGTCGGTGCATGTGTTGTCATTTACTGCTGGCTGCTGCTGCGTGCTGCTGAACTCTGATTGGCTGCTGCAGCTACAGTGGCAGCAGACAGAGGAGCAGCCACAGACGTTGTCCTGCTGCAACATCCAGCTGACTGACAGCAACAGACACAATGCTGTCCACCACTGTGTCTGCAGAGATACCCTCTTCATCCTCAGCTCCACTGGAATCATATGTATCCTCACCTGACCAAGACTTTGCAGCCATGTTCCTAAATTTAAATCATTTGGCAGGTTATTCCATACCCAAGGTGCATAGTAGGAGAATGCAGTTTTCCCCAGATCTGTAAAAACCCTGTGTAATTTAAAAAGCAACCACTTGGATGAGCGTATCTGGTAACTACTAGAGCTAAGACAGAGAATGATACAGAGGTAGGCTAAAGGTTTACCTAGTATCACTTTGCCGATGAAAATATACCAATGCTGTGGTCTGCGAGTGGTCAATGGTCAGTGATGTCCAACCCACTAAATCATTAAGAATACAATAGTGAGTAAGGGACATTTGTGATGAAACATAAAGATGCACAGTCCACAGATTCAGAGTTCCAAAAAAATGGCGGCTGCGAAAAGTTTTTTAGCATTCAAAGTAAAGCAAGATTTATGTCTAAAATTGAATTCAATCTTCACTTTGGGCTTTCTAATTAGATTAACAATATGTATGTTAGATAGAAGCTTGTCATCTATCCATTTACCCAAGTACTTGTACAAAGGTACCATTTCAGTGACTTTTCCATCAGACATGCCAATGCTACAATCATGAAGAAACTGTAAGCTAGCTTGGGAGAAGGGCATAGAGTAGACATCGTTTTCTGAGCATTTAAAAGCATTTTTAAACTCAGCAAAGCAGTTTGTAATGACTGAAATGTGATCTGAAGCTCTTACACTGACTGTACTAAAGTAGATACATGTATATAAATGACAGTATCATCAGCATAGAAATGTAGTTTTGCTTTTGAGAGAAAGAGAAAAAAAAGGGTCCCAGAGTGGAACCCTGAGGGACGCCTTAAATTATCTCAAGAAAATCTAATTCGTGGCCCTCTGCATGGACACACCGAATTTGATCTAAAAAAAATAAGAATTATCATCCGATCCAGTCTGTCTGTTCTTTAACTGTGACCTCCAGCTGTATATAATATCACTGATGGCAGTCTGATGGCCAGCATTGACCTCCCTGCTTACCTGACTTCTGTCCAGGCAGAGGACGACCTCATCTCTACTTCTTCCTCCTTCTCCTCCTCTTCCTCCTTCTGCCTCCTCCAGGTGTCAGCTGATCTCAGTACAGCTGTAGCCATCACTCAGTCTCACACCGCCATTGCCATCGACCTCAACCACTACTTCAGGTACAGATGCAGGACAATAAGTAGGAAGCTCCTCGGTTTTGGGCAGTTCGTTATTTTGTCTTCCGTTTTTTTCCCATTTTCAGTTCCTGTTTTTATCAAAAGTGTCATCTCATCTTAATCAACACCTCAACTGAAACAATACAACAAAAATGCCTTTCAAAATGAGGATACAAGTAGTAATTGTGAGTACAGAGTGAAAGCAGTTTGAACCGATAACTTTGCACACTGGAACGATTTACCTACTGTTCAGATCCTGTTTGGAGATTGTGATCCCGCAATGACATGGCTCACTGCCTGTATGTGTTTTCTGCCTAATTTGTCTCTAAATGTTCTGATGGGAAAGTTCCTGATTCAGCTGGAGGAACATTAAACTGATTTACACATGAGAACAGCTCGATTCATCTGCAAGTTAATCAGGCACGGCGCCCGAGAGAGACTCTGTTCACAGATGAAACAAAACAAACTCCTGTCTTCCAGTTTGTATCCAGACCACCTGCTGTGTGCAGCTCCCCCCTCCCGCCCCTCCACCCGCCCCCAGCACCCAGGAGACCAGGACAGCCTGTCGAGCTCCAACTGCAGCCTTGCCGCCCTCGGATCGACCTTCAGTACTGACCGGTAAACAACTGATCTCTACTAACACTTTAATTTTAGAGACTCCAGAGATAACTGCCACTATTTATTTTATAAAAAAGTGTCAACAAAATTATCAAACATTATTCTTAATCACTGTGCTTTGGTTGAATTAATGCACTAAAACTATTGTTTGGGTGTCTAAATACAGTTGCCACAATTAAGAGAATGACAGTTTGGCTCTTACTAGTAAATTCTACCACTGAAGTTTAGGAGAGAGCCTTTAATAATGATACATTTTATATGACTCCTAATCCTTCAGGATAGTGAGGGATATATAATAATTAGAGGATTAAAGGTACTGTACATTTTACATGTATCATTTGTTTTTTAATGCCAATAGGATAACAGGTTGTAACCTAACGTAAAAAATGAGACCCATCTAACGTTCTCAGTCGCCTATAAGAGCCTGTAGACTGACATTAATGTAAAGGACTCTGGACGAATTCTAAACATGCAAATAACTTTATCAGGTAACGCTATGAAGCAACGTGCTGCGTCCCCAAAATGGCCTCCTGTTGGTTATACTACAACACCTAACTTGGAAAAATGTCCTTTCTCATAACTTTTTATTGGGAAAAAATCACTCTTTTATGTAGTGTAGTGTCACCAAAATCACTTTACACACATATTACTTATAATAATTAGAACTCTGTAGTGTCACCAAAATCACTTTACACACATATTACTTATAATAATTAGAACTCTGTAGTGTCACCAAAATCACTTTACACACATATTACTTATAATAATTAGAACTCCTGAAATACTATGTTTGTGAAAAAGTGTGTCCTTGAGCCAGTTGAAGCCACAGTACACATGCAAATGTGTGCACTTAATTAGGATGATACCACCTCTGCCTCATTTTGAGCCAGGAAATACCCTGAAGACATGTCCTCGTGGGGTGAGTGAGGTGGAGGGCCCGCGCGCTGTGTTAGCTAGATGTGCTTTTTGTGGTTGGATAAACAGTCAATTATCAAAGTCAGTGCCATGTATAATTTCAGTGCTGAAAAGAAATCCTAATATCAGAGGAAACACTGATGTAAATATAGTGATGTAATGTTAATGGTTTTAGCTAGCTAATGTTAGCTTGTTTGCTAACATGGATGAATTGCTAGTTAGCGCAAGTAGCAAAATACTGCCTTGAGTGATTAATGTCAGTGAATTCATTCAGACTCCAGGGCTCATCTGGCTGATGAATTGGCAGGGTTGCGTTTTTATAAATTATTAACATTACTTTATCAGTTAACATTACAAAGCAACTGCCATTCAGCGTAGCTTAGTTACAGCTTGCTGGCTACCTTAGCTTGCTTACAGCTAGCAAAGTAGTAGCAGTGGATATGTCAGTTGGCTAGCTTGATAAATTACTTTCCCAGCTAATACGATCCATGATGCTAACTTACATTGTGTCATTGATTTAGCCAACAATAAATTATGTTTAACAGTTCAAAGTCCTACTACACAAGAGCAATGCACGGGCAGCCAATAAGCTAACAGTAAACTGAGCTAAGGTTAGCTAGCTAGCTGTAACTTCGCTACTCTACATGCCTCAGGCAGATGTGTCACTAATAATGTGTCACTCTGTTGTTGTTGTTTTTTGAAGTTACATACAGAACTCTAAAGTGACCAATTTAAAAAAAAAATCTCCAAGTATTTTAGTAATTGATTAGTAGTTTCAATGCCATATGTTCACTGGTTCCATGTGCGTATTTAAAAGCTTCATGGCTTTTGATTTGTCTTATATAATAGTAACCTTGTAGTAAATATCTTTTAGGTTTTAGAGTGTTGGTCGGTCAAAACAAACATTTTTAAGTTGCCATTTTTGTGTCTGAGAATTTATGATGGTCTTTTTTTCACCATTTTAGCAATTTTATAGAACGATTAATCAAGAAAACAATTGGCAAATTATTAATTAATGAAGACAATTATAAGTTTGCAGCCCTAAAGTATTTAAATTATTTTTTACAATCACAAATAAATGGTTAAATGATCAAAATGACTTTTAGTTCATGAAGTTTTCTGTACTTAATTTTATTTCTTCACCTCTAAACCTTTTGAACTGTATCCCTTAACTTGTAACCGTAACTTCTCTCTAGCTCCTGGGAAGCTCGTCTGACCTCTATGTACAACAAAGCCCAGCAGCATGCAGCTCCTCCCTCCTCCTCCTTCTCCTCCTCCTCCCAGCCTGCCAGGACCTCCTGGTCCTCCTCCCTTCAACACCTGAAGTCCCACCAGGCTTCGCCCCTGGCCCACAGCAGAGTGCCTCGCGGTGGGGCGACTGTTGTCTTCTCTGTCCCTGAGTCTTCCACTTCGTCTCTGCTCACTGTGTCCGAGTTCTCCGCCCAGCTGACCTTCGTCTCCCCTGGCAACAGACAGACCACAGTGGCCTTATGGGATATAGAGTCTGGGAGTGTGAGCTTCCACCAGGCAGATGGTGAGGCGGCTCCTGTTCAGCTCTGCGGAGAGAGACAGCACAGGCTGCTGCTGAAGAGTAAGTCAAACACAGTACTTTTATTGTTAAAGAGTGAGAGGAGATTCATGGCGGAAAAAATAACTTTTTATTTTCATAATTTTGAATGTAGTATCCCCATTGGTTGTAGTAACAGTTTAAATATCAAGTTCATATAGATCCTGAGGTGCCATGATATCTCTACAACAGTCCAACAAAGCAGGAACACAAACAAGTTCCAAACAGATCTTCACTTCACAATGGATACACTGGGTTCTTTCCTACCTTGTCTTGTCTCCTGACTAATTTTGGTAAAATTGTTGATTTGTTTACAACCTGTTAAACTGTCTGACTGTGTACGTTTCTTGTCCTGTTGCTGCATTGTCAGATCCCAGCAGGGATATTTGGTCTAAAATGTTCTCATAACCATGAAGACTGGTGGACAAAAATACAAATATTTGATTTAGTTTGTATAAAAAAAAACATACTTTTCTTCTGATATACAGAAATAAAGTTGTGCTCAGTTGTCACACTGACAAGACTTTAGTGTATTCAATTGCAATTATCTGCCTTTTGAGTGCTCCTCTGTCTCAAAATGTGTCATCTCTGTTTGAAAGAAAACTAGAAGCCAGCAGGGACTACAATCATTTTTTGTCAACACACCAACACAAAGAAAAAAGTTAACTTTGCATCAGACTGACTCTCTCTCTGTCTTTCTGTTTCCAGAGTCAGGTGTGTTCCAGGTATTGTTCTCAGTGTCGCAGCAGGACTTGCTCAGCAAGTTGATGTTGTTTGGCAGCGCAGCAACAGTAGACGCAGTGTGCCACCTCAACAGCTGGGGGCGATGCTCCATTCCCATCCACTCCCTGCAGGTAGGAGCGACACTTACCTCTACTGGCATGCCACAGATCTCCTATTTACGTGATCAACATGACATTTGGATGACCTACAGATGTTGTCTGGATCGAAGCAGTCTCTCTACTGTGTCTTTATAAGCTGTTTTTTGTTTTTCAGGCTGGACTGAAGAATCGTCAACTAGACACTGTTGATTTCTACCTAAAGAGTAAAGAGAACATCTTGACCCCTGCTGCCGATCAGCCAGCAGCCTCCACAAGGAGCCTGACAGACAGTATGTGCACAGACCTCATAAATAAAAATTTGGGTTTTTTGGATTATGATTACTTAATCCAATTTTGTAATTTTTTCAGTTTAAATACATGTGTTTTTGCTGCACGATCAAGTACAAATTCTCCAAATAGTGGCTTCACTCTTTGCAGTTTCATACATATTGTTGTGTGTAAAGCTGTGTGTATTGTATTTGTTGTTCTACCAGCTGTCCAGGAGTTGTGTCCTGCGTTGGACCTGCTGTGTTCGGCTGTCAGAGATTCACACAGTGAAGCTCAGAGCCGACAGTTCTCCGAACAGCTGCTAAACATCACCATGAGCTTTGTCAACACACAGATCCGCTCGGTCCTGTCCAAAACACACCGTAAGACAACAGACAAATGCGCCTCTGCCCTGTGCAACACACATCATGACTTGTAGATGTTTAGTTCAGATGTTCTTATTTTCTGAGAGTTGAAGCCTCTCTGTTGTGTCTGCAGACGAAGATGCAGGCGTGCGGAGCTGCGTTGACGTTCTGGACCGGTACGTCACCGAATTGAGAAGCTACATGAAGAGGTACCCCTGGCCAGTAGGGGGCGAAACCTCCAGCACAACCTCTACGGATTCTGCTCAGGTGGAGGCTCAGAAAGACGAGTGGGAGCAGCTGCCCACAGAGGTGATGTTTCCTGATCACAGAGTCACAAAATTTAATATTTTTTTCCTCCTATTAAGGGCCAGGAACCCAGAAAAATGTAAATGTGTATCAGTGTGTCCTTTAAAGCCTCATAACTGTGTGTGTGTAAATGTGTGCTACAGGAAGTGGTCCGTCAATCCATCCTGACCAATCAGATCCCCAGAGCTCAGGCTGTCCTGAGGAGGCGGGGCCGGCCAGAGCATCGTCTATCAGCTCTGAGGATGGAGGGTCTGCGTCAGGTGTTCTCCTGTCTGCAGGACAGAGACCTGCAGACCGCCAACACGCTCCTCATCAACATGGTGAGAACACCTCGCTATAGGAAACAGTCAAACTGTCCCTTTTACTTTTGGGCTACATGTACATGCTAATCATGTTAACTCTTTAAAATCCAAAGAAAGTCAGACTGACAGAAGCTTTTTGTCTCTGTAGTCAAATATTAAACTGTCCTTGTGTTTTCAGGGCTTCAGTGTGAAGAAACAGCTCCACAGCATCTGCCTCTACACCGACGACAAGGACCTCAGAGAGTTTGTGGTGAGTTTACAGTAAACATGACCATCAACAATGTACTTCCCACCTGACAGTGTCATTGCTGCCTTCGTTGCAAGTCTTTGAGACCTCTGATTTTGATTGCTCAGGTGGAGGAGCTGTCAAGGCAGAGTAATTTCCCAGAGGAGGAGATACAGAGTGTGGCCTTCATAAGAGAGATGGAGAGGTTGGGATCACTGCCTGCGTCCCGCTGCCCTGCACATACCTCATCACAAAGGTACACTTATCCTCATCAGTGCAGTGTTTTTGCTATCATGCCTCTGTGTTTAATTTACTCCTTGTATGCTTGTAAATTTAGATTTTTCATCATCCAGGGGCGGCACGGGAAACTATCTGACAAACACTTCTAATGTGAAGCAGCAGCAGGAAATGTTTAGTTAGTATCAGCAGTAAATTAAAGTGGCACTAAATCAGCAGTGAGGCTGATATCAATAAGACAAAATTACTCTGGATCACTTGCTGCCTCATATGCTGTGAATCCCTTGTGCATGTGAGGGCAGTCTGAATCCAGTATGGTAATGGCAGACTCTTGCACTAACAATGAAAACTTTAGAGTGAATACAACTTTCAGGATTATAACTTTAAAGGGATAGTTTAGATTTTTTGAAGTGGATTGCATGAGTTACCTATCCACAGTCAGTGTATTACTCACAGAGGATGGCGTTTGGCACCCTTCCCAGTTTGGAAAAGGAGGCTGGAGTACAGACATGAGAGCGAAGCAATGTAGTGCTGTTGAAAATCAATATCAGTTTAAATGTACTCTATATTTAGATTTTTTTTCATCCCTTCACCTTTCAGTCAGAGAACTGAAGCTGTTTTTCAACATTACCAGACTCCTTTAAAAAAACAGTCATTTTATTTGCTGGACAAGGGAGTTACTTGTTTACCGCTGCCTCTTTCAGTTAGTTAGTTTGGGTTATTGTGGGACTTTGGTGTTTAAAAGGGTGAGTTTGGATTGACCAAAGTCTCACAATCACACAAACTAACTAACCAATCAAGGCAGCAGTAGACCAGCAGCTTCAGTGTTCAGCAAGGTGAAATTACTGTTTATGTCAGTGGAGTCTTGGTAGGAAACTACATTCATGCTCCGACAGCTAACGGAGCTAAACATTTTGAAGTTTATGGATGGACGGAAAACGCGAAACTCGGATTTATTTACAAAGTTTCTTAACAAGAACTGGAACTAGTTCAATACGCACAATATTTAAAAGGACACTGTGGAGTCAGACGTACTTGGTCATAACGTAAACGTACTGTATGTGTCAGCCCTGTGATAGTCTAGCAAGGGTGTTCCCTGCCTGTTCCCCAATGTCAGCTGGGATAGGCGGCAGCCCCCTACAACCCCCAGCAGGATAAGCGGTTATGGAAAGTGAATGAAAATGCATTTAAATGCTGCCCTTGTTCACAGCAGTACATTGCTTAGCATCCATGTCTATAGTACTGCCTGCTTCTTTTCAAACTCGGGGCGCGCTGACGGCCATCTACTGCCCAACTTTGCCGGTTTCTCAGAATTATTTGTGTCTTTTGGGATAAAATAAAACTGCAGATCTGGTTTTCTCCTGCAGTAAAAGTCGACCAACATGACCGCACAGTATCAAAAGACGTGGTTAAGATCGCATTAATGAACACATTGCATCATACACTCATAACTCAGTTACCATCATAACATTATCGCCTTTTAACCTTGTCAGAAGATCAGTTGAGATGGTGTATTATATTTTGCAGTGTTGCATATCTTCCCTCCTCTCAATCTTCTTCGTACCTCCTTGAAAAACCAGCTCTTTCCCTGCGTCTAACTTCCCTGGGCCTAATTTTTAACCCCTCCAAATATATTTGTCTTTTATAAACTCGTCTTTCTTCCCTTTCTGCTTCCTTTTTTTATTTCCAGATAACTCTCATTTGTCTCGCCTTTGTGATGTTTTAAGTAGAACCGAGGTCAAGTCTCTGTTCTCTTCATACTCAGTCTCTCTTTGCTCCTTCTCTGCAGAGTCACTCAGATGGTCCGTAAGGAGGCAGGTGAAGGTGAGAAGGTTCTGGAGGAGCTTGCGGGACAGAGGAGATCTGGGGAGGAGGAGGGTGGGCTCTGGAGGAACCTCAGACTGGACTGGGTGAGGAACTGGGACCAGAGCTGCCAGAACGCTGTCCTCCTGTCCAGACTGCAACACACAGGTAGAACACTACATCATGGAGGGACTCCAACAACCCTCTGATCCTCAAAAGAAAAAGACAGCAGAGATCTCACAGTAGTTCCTGAAAGCTTGTTTGGAAGATTTTATAAAACAGTGTGTTTTTGCTTTATCAGAGTTGACTTCCTGTGACTCGGCATTGTTGTGGCGTTACCTGACCTCCCTGCACGACCAGCTTCGGGTTATCGCCTGGATCCAGCACAAGGAGACCTCTGGAAGCTCAGAGTGGCCCGAGTTAACCCCAGAGCTGATCAACAAAAACACAGTCTGCAGCACCTACATGAGGGAGAACATCCTGGACCTGCTGGCCAGGTATAGCCGCACATTTTCACTACTGTGACTGTTCATCATTCCACAGGTGGCGATTGTCTGACTGAGTCTGTCCTAGTAACAGCTCAGAAACAAGTCTTCAAGTATATATTAACACCCTTAAAAACATGCATGTGTACAGTCACTTCTTGCTGCTTTAGAGTCTCCAACAAACAAATTCCTCGCTTTAAGAACTTTAAATACAGGCCTAATGTTGCAGGTGGAAAAACACCTTTGAGTTTCTCAGTATCTCACTTTGTTCTTTGGTTTATGTCTGTGTGTTTCCTCCAGGAGAGGTCTGTTCCTCCCAGAGGAGCTAGCAGACTTGGAGCAGCTGCTGTGGAGGCTGGCTCAGGGTGGAGGAGTGATGGCTTCGTCCCCACCTGTTCCTCAGTACCGCTCCCCCCTCGGTCTCGACCTCCACAGCCTCTTCATCACCTTCTGTCTGGACCACAGTTTGCAGTACCTGCTGTATACATACCTGGAACACTACAGGTCCGCCATCGTGTCCGTCTGGGTTTTGTTATTTTAGAAAAATATCACTATGTTAATCAGCTGCCCATGAACTCTGTGTCCATCCTGCACAGGTTGACACCCAGAAACTGTCCCCTCTTGACCAATCAGAGCCTATCTGAGACTCAGCCCTGGTTTGAGATGCTGGTGAGGATCCAGGAGATCACCAGAGATCTGTCAGGTACTACATTGTTGCAGGGCTGCTGCTCCTGGTCTGAATGACCCTAAAGAAGGCCACAAACAAAATCATGTTGCTCTGACAATAAGTTAGTTCTTAATGGTGGTCCTGGAGCTTGTAGTATTTCAGACCGCTTCCTTTATCCATGCATCATCAAGTTGTGTCAGAAACGTCAACTCTGCTTCTGCAGGACGGAGTGTTTCCTTTGTGCCATTCAGATTACATAAGGAACTGCATTTGTGATAACTGATTAATCATTTAGGTCTTTCTATGAAGCAAAAGCCTCGAGAATTTGCTGGTTCCAGCTTCTCTAATGTATGGATTTGCAGCTTTGATCTCAAGACATCACTTTGGACTATGGGAAATTACGATGGCCATGGCCATTTTAATAGTTTAAGCTGTTCGCTGAGTATTTGAGAAAATAATTGGCAGATTAAATGAAACTGAAAATTGGAATTAGTTGCAGCTGTAGACGTCAGTTTAGTTACTTTTCATTTATTTTTAATCTTTTCAATCAGAGCAAAGATGAACAAAACATAAATTATAAGTTGGAGCGAGTATATTCTATCAATCTTCATCAATTTAGTTTACTTAGTTTTGTTTACTGCAGTGCAGTTTAATTGACTATCTTTTTCCATTAGATGTTAGATGAAACTTTATACACAGCGAGATCTGCATACACATAAAACCTCCCCTAGTGTGTTTACATGGACCCTAATATGACATTAATAATCAGAAGAACGGCCCAATTGAAATAAAGATTGTCTTGTAACCACCTCAGTCGAAAGAGTGGTCTGATTGGAAGGAATTTTCAATCGGGTTGAGAGGGGTGGTGTGAACTTTTGATAAACTGTTCAATAGGAAAATATTAACGCTTAATAACCATGTAAATGTTTGATCTGTTTGCCCCACTTATGGGGAACATTAGGTGACACAGAGGGTGCATGTGCTGCAGCAGCTGTTACTGCTACTTCTTTCTCTCTGGTGGTTTTGACCGAGAATCGTTTATAAATTCAAGAAATATTTACTGCTCTGTTCATGCTGCGCTCTGATGTGAGTGCTTTCTTGTGTAACAGTGAGTGGGTTTACATGGACAGTTTAATTCCCTTTTCATTCGAAATGAAAACGGCCAATGCGATTGAAAATTCAATCTGATGTAAGGGGCTGGAATATTCCGTCTCTAATTCCGAATGAAAGAATTTCTCGCACTTGTATACACTCATTTCTCTTTAAGTTCATTCCCGTCTTTCTGCGCATGCTCGTTTCCTTGCCCTTCTGGCACGATGACGTATATAGTGCACGTGCGACAAGATGGCAGCTTCTAAAAACAAGAGATTGCACTAACCGGTCCTCTATTTCCCTTCTTCGACCTTCTACCTCCCTTCTCCTCCTCAACAGACGAAGCATTAGCAGAGCAAGGTTGTTGTCGTACTGCTGCTTCAAGAATAAAAGCAAAACAAGCCCGAAAAAGGCACTAAGAACGGTGTCGTCAAGCATCTTGTTATCCGGAGCGAGGACTACAGTGTTTTCTTCCGGTAAACGTAAACACGTAACATCTGCCCCGCCCCCTATCCAATCAGAAACCTTCCCTGCCCCTTGCACAGACCCGAATACAGGCGATTAAAAGGCGATTAAACTTATCTCCCGTGTAAACCCTCATTCGGAATGAATATTTCCCATGTAAAGTACCTGGAAAGATTTTAATTCCGAATGAAGTCATCATGTAACCACACCCATTGTTGCTACAAGCTGAACTGTTGAGTTGCTGGACAACACAATTGTCTTATCACCTGTAGCAATAGCCTGCACATGAGACATTCAGCATGTACAGATAGTCTGCATGAGCTGTATGTTACTTACTACTCAACTGTATTTACAGGTGGAACCACTTCTTCTCCTTCTATACTTCATGTATTAAATGAATTGAATTTTCTCAATAACCTCCTTACACCGTCTGTCCTCTTATGTGGACATCACATTTTGTGGGTTTACTGGACCTTATACTTAATTCTGCTTAACATAGATCTGTTGTCCTCATTCGTGGACACTTTTTTGTGCCATCTAGTGGTAGTAAGAGCACAATGCACTAATTTATGTAAAAACAAGATGGCAGCCATCTCTGCTAAGTCAGTCTGCAGCTGATCACAACACAAAAGTGGACAAGGGTCAAAACATGATCACATTTTATGGTTGAAACTTGTTTATAGATGATAAATAATGTTTGTAGTTTGATACGACAACAAACGACCAATTATAGCAACAGTAACAAGCTAAGAGACTGTTAATTAGGAAGTACTTGTTTGAGGACATTGGGACTTTTTCCTCATTGACAATGCTCCGTTTTTTATTCTTACTGGGTCCTACTGATCCCAAATATCTAGGTGAAATTAAAAATGCGTACCAAGCAAAAGTTCAGGTCTGAGGAGGATAATGTTGCGAAAAATATTTCTTCTTCTTTGGTTATATTTCCAGCAGATTAGATCTTTCACAGCAGGTGGACAAACTTTGCGCAAGTCAAAAAAGTTATACTCTTATTAAATGCGTTTTTGGTATGTTAAAGCAAATGGCAGGTTGAAGAAATATCGTCCATGTAATCACAGCTTCCGTCTGTCTGTCTCTTGTTCCAGATCCAGGACTGGTCTTCCAGGCCAGTTTAACCAGTGCTCAGGTGCTGCTACCAGGCAGTCAGGCGTCTCTCAGCAGTCTGCTGTTAGAGGGACACAGTCTGTTGGCCTTGGCTGCCATCATGTTCGCCCCCGGAGGAATCGACCAGGTAAGCATCAGGTCTAATCCCACCTATGTAATCGGACACAATCAGGACTGGACTTTTTACCCAATACAATCTGTATTAAGTTGAAGATATTTAAAAGTTTGTTATTGATCAGTTTGAATTTTATTGTTGTTAACATATTAAGTTGTCAACACCAAAGCTAAAGTCTTTCCTTCCTGTGTGCAGGTGGTGCTTCAAGGTGAAAGGTCAGGCAGGTCAGAGAGGACCGTCGACCCCCAGCTCCTGAAAATGGCACTGGCCCCCTACCCCAAACTGAGGGCCGCCCTGTTCCCTGCAGGGCCCCGGGGAAACAGCCCGTCCTCTGACATCTCTGTCTACCACCTCCTGCAGGTACGCTCACACTCAGTCAGCCGTGGTCCTCATTAAAATATGAAACTTACATGAGCTAATTATGTTCATCCTGTCATCGTGCTGCTCTGCTCCCCTGTGGAGCAGGTGTTAATGAGCCTTCGAACATTCTGTCTGCTTGTTACTGAATAGTACATCCCCCATTTTAACACATGTCCTGCTCATGACATTAGAATGTGTTTATGTTGTATGACATGTTTTCCAGTCGCTCCATCCTCTGGACCCATCCAGGCTGTTCGGCTGGCAGAAAGCAAACACCCTCAATTCCACTGGTAAGCTCCGAAAACCAGCTTCAGGGTCATCGCAAGGTCATGACCCCTCTGACTATCCAGTAAACACTCTTTACACATTGTGCTTGTAATAGCAGCTTCAGTCAGGTGTTTGAAACATCTCAACAGCTGTGGGATGGATTGTGTTAAATGTAGTTCATTATTCATGTTCGCCTCAGGATCACTGTAATAACTAGCACCATCATCAGGTCAACATTTGGTTTATGACCAAATACCTGCAGAACTAATGACATTCACATCAGCTTCAACTGCACTCTGTGTTTAACTGATAATTAGCTAATGTTAGCATGCTAACACAATAAACTGAGATGGTGATCATGGTAAACCTGCCTGCTAAACATCGGCATGTTAGCTGGAGGCATTATGTTTCAGTTTGTCAGTCGTATGTACAGATGTATGGATGTCCGTCCCATCTTTATGCACACGATATCTCAAGAACACCTCAAGGGAATTTCTTCAAATTTGGCACAAATATCCACTAAACGATCCACTAAACTAAACGATGAACTGATTATTTTACATTTACATTTTGGTGGTCATAGGTCACAGGTCAAGGTCACTGTAACCTTGTCGGTCTCATTCTCATGAATGTGATATCTCAAAACCGCCTTGAGAGAATTTCTTCAAATTTGGCACAAATGTTAATTTGGACTCAACAACGACTAATTGGATTTTGGTGGTCAAGGTCACTGTGACCTTGTCTGTCTCATTTTTGTGAATGCAATATCACAAAAACACTGCGAGGGAATTTCTTCATATTTGGCACAAATGTTCACTTGGACCCAACAATAAACTGATCGGATTTTAGTGGTTAAGGGTCAAAGGTCAAGATTGCTGTGACCTTGCATCCATCCCATTCTCGTGATTGTGATATCTCAAAAACAGATTAAGGAATTTTTTTTCAAATTTGGACTCTGAATTATTAGAATTTGGTAGTCAAAGGTCAAGGTCACTGTGACCTTGTCTGTCTCATTATTGTGAATTTGATGTCTCAAAAACACCGTGAAACATTTCTTCAAATTTGGCACTATTCACTAGGACTCAACAATGAACTGATTGGATTTTGGTGGTCAAAGGTCAAGGTCATTGCGACCTTGCATCTGTCTCATTCTCGTCAACACGATATCTCAAGAACACCTTAAGGAAATGTATGTAATTTGACACAAATGTCCACTTGTACAGAAGAATACACTGATTAGAATTTTGTGGTCAAAGTCAGTGTGACCTCACAAATGACAATTCACATGTCTAATGGGATGCATAAAGCACTTTTTTGGCCATTATCAGCATCATATCTCAGAAACAGAAGTTAAATATTTGGTCAGACACTGAACTGGTGACACTAATCTTGGGTGTCCACCTTGAAACTGTGCTGTTTGTATAGATCTTCTGTGCTGCTGGGGGGACAATGGGTGTGAGGCATCCATGTTTTCACAGACATGGATGTAAACTGTAAAAGAAACTTGACCATTGTATAGAGGCATACAACCATGGGGTGGTAATTCTAGTTAAAGATGTATCCCGATTCTCTTTTCTTACACCAACTGTTTTATTGTTTTAGCTTAACAATAGTAGTTGCAGCAGCAGTAGCACATGAGGATCAGTGGGCTTTCATCAGATACTTTAGATAGAAGCATGAACACAGATCTTAAGGCTCCCTGGTCTACAGGTATTTGCATTAATCCCACTGGAATTGTCCTCCACAGAAATATCAGAGCTGCCTCATTTCTCCAGCCCTCACCTGGTGAACAGATTCGCTCTGGTGGAGAACCTGGACTTCCTGTACTACCTCCGTCATGGCCGACCCTCCTTTGCATATGCCACCTTCCTTGTGCAGCAGCTGAGCAGATGCACTGACGTCCAGCTACTGTGAGTACGATGCATTTAGCTACAGCTGTTCAGGTCAGGACAGACTGAGGTAGAAGAAATGAATGGAACTGGGAAGTGGAGAAAACAACATTCTGCTATAATGAGTGTGTCGTGTGTGTGTTTCAGGCTGCAGCAGGCCTGGCAGCAGGTGTACCGCTTGGCCCTGAAGTGGTTTAACGTGCCGTCTGTGGCGTCAGCGACCGTTTGTTTTTCTGAGCTGCTGGGAATCTGCAGCCTCAAACTCAGGGTCGACATCAGAGTCATGAACACCGTCCTGCAGCACTGGAACCAACAAAACACACACACCGCTCTGACACAGCATCTACACACTCTGGGTAAACACAACACACACATCTGCAATCTAAAATCTACACACTCTGGGTAAACCCAATATACACACACACTGCTGCAACCCAGCGTCGACACACTGCGTAAACACATTGATTTGTCTCTTTTCAGTATCTAAAGGAGTAAAGCTGGCGGAGGCGGAGTGTGGAGCAGCAGAGGAGCTGATTGGCTACTTGGAAGCTGCAGTGACAGACAGCCTGGAGCAAAAGGGCATCAGCAGGTGAACACCCTCTGCGCAACACTATTGTCATCACACCGCTTTACACTGTTGTCTGTTCTGTCACTACAAGTTGGCAGAACAACATTAATAACAATAACTTGCTTATAACCAAAACAGCAGAGTAGCTAGCCTGCTAGCTAATGTTAGACAGACACCAGTTAGCAGGCTAGCTAGAAGTTTGATTCAACAAAAACAGGTTTAACATACAAAAAAACAACAACTTTGGAATAAAAATTATTTTATGCAGATG
The DNA here is from genome assembly GCA_035609425.1 of Epinephelus awoara. Classification (NCBI taxonomy): domain Eukaryota; kingdom Metazoa; phylum Chordata; class Actinopteri; order Perciformes; family Serranidae; genus Epinephelus; species Epinephelus awoara. Next base: position 5,880,258 of record CM069298.1, on the reverse strand, counting down.
TCATTTCACCTTTGAAACCTGGAGCGACATCACTGTTCTTGTCCTGCTTTTAGATGCCTTTCACAAATATTAAAACCTTTAAACCCTGAGCTAATTGGTGTGATTTCTTTCTAAAACATGGGGGGAAAAGGCGATGAACAACTTGGTTGTGTCCCACAAATTGCAAAACTTAACTAAGATTAAGAAAATTATTAAATTATTATTCTATTATATATTATGATATTGTTTTATTATGATTATATTATAATATATTATATACAACTTTCTTTTTTTAAGCTGATTTCCTTGTTTTTAATTTTTTCTTTTTAGTAATTTCTTGCCAATTTTTGGGTCATTTCTTTTTTCGCTGCTCATAGCCTTTGTTTTTAATAAATCAAGCATTACATATATTAAGAAGAATCTGCACAAAGATGGTTACGTATATTTGTGTGTGTGTGTGTGTGTGTCAGGTCATCCTACGAGGCGGCTCAGGAGTGGGCGCTGCCTGTTCAGTTCTGTCAGCTCCACAGTCTGAAGCTCAGCTCTGTTTACCCCACCCACTGCACCGAGGACGGACAGTTCATCAATTTCCTGCTGTTTGTCCAGCTGCACAACTTCCCACCCCAGCAGGTGAACACACACCTCCACAACATCGTTACTTCAAAGCTCTGTGAGAGAACTTCGGACAACAGCATCATGGACAGAACAAAACATGCATCACCTCATCTGCAGTTTCTCAATTTCACACCAAGATGTTGAGTTAATAAACTAAATGATTTGTTGTACACTGTAACTGCATCTCTGGTAAAAGCCCAATATTTCAGCTTTTAAAAGTCATCACGTAAAACCTTAACGATTTTTCTTATTAATATCAGTGATTAGTGTAAGATAAATCTATGCTAAAACATGGTGCTGTGGTTCTTCCTGCAGGTGAGATCATTGGCAGCGCAGTTCGGTCCCGCCCTGCAGGCCCATCTGAGTCTGGCATTCCAGGACCTGCAGGTGTACAGTCAGCGGAGGTTGGTCTCTGGCTGTGAGGAGCAGTCAGCACCCCTGAACACAGAGGAGGCCCCTGGGAGCTCAGAGCACCCCAGGGAGCTGTTCCAGGTCCTCCTGCAGAGCCAGGAGGAGGCGGCACCCTGCAGGTACCTGCTGCAGGAGGCACTGGTGCAACACTGCTCAACGCTGGCTGTAATGGCTGCCTGTCAACAGGTGACCTCACAAAACGATGCTGCTACTGTGATGTCAGAAATGTTGATCACTCATTAACTCTATCACACACCAACAGGGGGCGGAGCTGCTGCCGAGCCTCTGCGTGTGGGTGCTGACCTCCGTTGATGATGTCGCAGCTGGGGAAGCCACCTCCCACCTGGCTGAAGCCCCCCAGCACCATGAGTGGACCCTGCATGACCTGTCAATCATCTGGAGGACGCTGCTGGGGCTGGGCCACGTCAGGCCCCTCCTGCGAGGCTTTGAGCTCTTCGAAAGGGTAAAAAAACTAAAGACGGTTCGGCAGAATTTAACTCTCAACTGTTGGTTAAGCCCTGTTTTCCAGCGATTTATGCCAGGCTTTAAATCAAACCCACCACCGGTTACATGCGCAGCATTTCACTTGATGTTGCCCATTAAGAATTCAGAGTATCAACAAGAGACACTGCTGTCTAAAACAAATCTGACAGGAAAGAGGCAGAGGAGAAAAGGGCAAAATCAGCTGGAGCAGTGGAGCTGGTGCAGGGCATATCAGTTTTTTAAGGGGCTCAACATCAAACTGAGGGCAATACTGCCCCTGGAGCAGTAAGTGTTTGCTGGCTTTACTTACTGAGGTCAGGTGCTAGATAACAGAGTTCAGAAAGGTTTTACACACCTTTACACATTAGAGCTTTAGGACAGTGTGACACATTGACACTGCCAGGAAAAAAACCCTGCTTTTATCCCAGAATATATCACATCTTTTCACTCAGGAAAAGTCCTTTAATAAGTAATAAATTGATCTTGAGGAAGTTTTTTTGTATTTTCTCCTTTCCTGGACATTCAGGGATTTGTTGTGTCTTCACACATGTGGATGTTCAAGGTGATATATAATATCTGGGTCGTTTGGATTGATTCTTCCTTCCTTTTTGATCGACTTTATTCTGCCTTATTAGCCTCAATGTCAGATGGTCGTTGCATAAAAGAGAACAGATAACTATTCAGTGTACAAGAAAGAAAATCTAATACTTCTATAATAAAGTCAGTTTATCAGACTAAGACAGCTTTACTTGACTGATTGTAAAATAACAAATCAATAAGACAGATTTCTTTTGTTGTCTCTCAGGACTGTCCTCTGGTGTTGGTGTTGAGGATGTTTGAGTTGTGTTGTGACTACCGAAACTTCTCAGAGGCCAAAGGGAAGCTGTTGGACTTCCAGAGGACGCTCATCACTGTAAGTCCCGCCCACCAACAAACCAGTATAATAGATGAAACATCACATGACCAGGAATCACTGTCAGCTTGTAGAGATGTTAAACCTCCTTGAAATACTCGACTTTTTGTTGTTTGTTGTGCTGTTTTTCTCCTTTTTATTGCGTGATTGTTCGGTTCAGGTTCAAATTTATTGTCATTGCCATCAGAAGCAGTTCCAGTGTAATGAAAAACTTCTCTACCTTCCTGCAGTGCACAGAGGGTGTGCAGCTGCAAGTAGACAGTTTTAAAATCTCTTACTTGGTGGCGCCAGGCATCTGGAGATTTGACTCTCAGCTGCCAAAAACTTTTGCATTCACACTTTTTGTGTGGCTGAAGAATCAGGCCAGAAAGACAATAAATAAGCAAAGATGATTATTGTCTTCCTTCTTTTCCTCCTTAATGATGCAGCTGAGAAACGGGGGCCCAGTGCCGTCTGGTGGACTCCCGCTGCAGTGGGTGGAGAGCCAGGCCTCCGTGCTGCTCCTCACGATGCTACAGCGATGCTCCTCCCAGTACGACCTACACAGGCTGCTGCAGCTGCTGGCCGACGTTGACAAACTCCTCAAATCTAACGGTGAGTTCAGAGAGCCTGTTCACAAAACATGTCAGAATCTGAGGGATGCAGCTCAGGAGACTACACAGTGTATGTATAGGTCCAATGATCCCATCACAGGTTTGATTACCACAACGGCAAACCAATTTTATCCAGCTGACATCGTCCTTTCAAAAAAATGTTTGCTATAAGCTCAGGAAACTTCACATAAAAACACAATTTACTGCAGAAGTTTAATAAGAACTCGGTTTTATTGATTTTCAGTTTGCACACAGGTGAATTGGTGTGTGTGTGTGTGTGTGTGTGTGTGTAGGTCCAGACTTCAGGAAGCTGAGTCAGCTCAGTCAGTTGCTGCAGGGGTCAGAGGTCAACATATCTCCCAGGCTGCTGCAGTGCACTTCTCCCTCCATCCAGCAGGAGGAGTTCCAGGCTGCCGTGGACGCTCTGCAGGGCAAGGGGCGCTACAGCCAGGCCAGACAGGTCGCCCTGCTGGCCAGCCTGCCCGTCAACCGCCTGCTACTCAGCCAGGTCTGAACCACCACACAACGGGATTTATATTTACATTTTAAGCTTAAGATTTATATTTACATTTTAAGCTTTAGATTTTACATTTACACTTATTTTACATTATTTGACAATATATATATATATATAAATATATATATATATATATATTTCACCATAATTTTCTTAGTGCTTCTGTTTTCAATTCATTCATTTAATTTATTCATTTATGCACGCAAACCCCTTCCTTGTTCCTATTGCAGCACATATTGCGTAAGTAGTGTGTATGACAACACCTCTAGCAACATTCGCAGCTGACGCACGTGAAAAAAGTCAAGAGAAAGTCTGCCTCGCTAAGGGAGACAACACAGACTTGGTGAAACATTTGAGCAAAGAATTCAAAGATCGACAGGTGACACGTTGACTAGTTCACTGTCCTGTTATGTCCATGAAAAGAATAGGCCTAGACTACAGAGTGATCGAAAAGCCTAGAAATATATAGGCTATATATAGGTTACATTGTTGCGCTGAAACACAACATCCCCTCGCCAAAACAGAAATTAAGTGATACACATATTCAGCCTGCCAGCAACTGGGAGCCTGGTAACGCACAGTATTATTACAACAAACATGTCAGCACTATGGAGGCATTATATCCGAGCAATTTGTAAACACGGTTCAGCAGAAATTTCTAGAGGGGGTAGGCTTTTTGTGGAAAGACCAACAGCACTACAAGCTGAATCTATCATCTAAAATCAAAACACACTGAAAGCATGTCGATTTAGGAGAAAGACACCGGCTGCAGCAGTGAAAAGAAAACATAGTAGGCTAGGCTAAGTAAAAAGCACATTTAGGCTTAATGATTCGATTTTTAGCCCAACTAAATATAAGGAATATAAAGGGTAACTTTGCTGATACTGAACCAGCTGTGTGGCATCACAGTGTGTGCAGATGAACACTGTTTGGCTTCATTGCGATGACACACAGCTGGTTGAATATCAGCAAAGTTTCCCTGCTTCCCTTCACTGGTTCCTGTACTGTTATAATCATCATTAGCAAAAGCAGCATGTGTATACATTCATTAGGCTATATCTAACCCTACACTTTTCAGGGTTTGATTTTGATTTTGGAACAGGGAAGAAACGTATATCTTTTTAAAACCTCTCCAGGTCACGAGTATCATTAATACACGACGTGTCCCAGGCACAACATTTAGCTCCAAATCCACAAAACCAGCCTGAAAATGAAGGAAATCTGAAACAACTGTATCAGAGATAGAGTGCTGTTGTTGGACCCTGGTCTGAATAAGCAAGATGCTATGTTATGATTGGCCAGTCTGCCTCCGGGGGCGGGACTTAGCAAAGGGTCAGTTGATTCAAATTGACTGAATGTGGAGAGTATGACAAAAGCTTTAGCTCTGACCCTTTCACTTTAAGTAAACACCAACCTGTAGTGGTTCCCATTACCCAATTTTAGTTTATTGCAGATATACTGTATATATCACATATATGTGGCTGATAAGTAAGAAATGTCTGTACTGGAATGCCAAAACTGCAAATGCAAAAATGGTGTTTGTTTATGGCATGAGTTAACATAAAACTAAACAAAATTATTTAGTTAAAATATAGGCCAATAAACAATAAGTTAGTTGCAAAATGTTATAAGACATAGGAATTTCTGTCTCTCTTGTAGCTTCTTCAGGAAGTAAACTCCCAGAAGTCCAAGCGGCAGTGGAGAAGGTTGGAAACCAGAGTCGGTTTCTGGAGGAAATGTCAGGAGCAGTTGAAGGCTGATAGCACTGATCCAGAGTCAGCCTCCCAGTTCTTCCTGTCACAGGCTGAAACTGGGACCACAGACTCCTCCGCAGCTTCAGAGACTCAGAGCGAGCTGCTGGACATCCAGGAACGCTGCCTGCTGCTCTGCCTTGCCGCTCACTGGCTCTCCCTGCTCAGCCCGGCTCCTGTGGACCAACTGGAGTGCCTGGAGAAAAAACTGTGGGTGAGCCGGGTCCGACGACACATCCTCACCGTCGCCATGGAGAAGGAGAGCGTTTTCAACCTGCCGCCGCCCGCCATCACACCTGAAATGAACACATACGAAGTACTGATGAAGGAGTTCTCCTTCTCCAACATCTCAGGACTGAACACAGAGAAGTGTCTCAGTCTGGAGGGACTCCCAGGTCCCTGCGAGGAGCAGGACAAGCTGAACATCGACACACAGCTAAGTCAAGAGGAGAGGAGTGTTCTGGCTGCACTGAGTGGTCAGTTACTAGATGAAGGCAGTATCCATGAAGCCAGCCGGGTCTGTCGTTATTTCTCCCTGTATCACCCGGACATGTGGGTGGTGCTGCGCTGCCGAGGTCTGGCCTCTGGAGAGCTGAACCCTGAACCACAAGAAGAGGGTTCCGAAGCTCTGCAGAGGAATACCATCACCACCTGTAAGCCTCCGTCTCAACTTCCATTTGTATATGAATATACATTAGACATCTGTTACCACAACATACAATTACATGGAAAAATGTCTTTGCATTATTAGAAAGGATAATAGTACTCTCATAGTGATAAAAAACTCTGTTACAAGTAAAACCCATGCATTCCAAAAGCATGATTATTTATTTTAAATTAAATGATTCATGATAAATTACCTAAATAATTTTTACTTTTATTTGCATCAAAATATAATTAAAATATCAAAAATAAAAGTATACAAAATGGCCCATTTCAAAATAATAATATGTTATCTTTCTAAATTATAATTATTTATGCATAAATACACTAATCATAATGGCAGCATCTCTGTCATTTACGAAATACTTCAGTTCAATAAATCAGTCACAAGTTTAAAGAGAAAACAGCAAAAATTAAAGTAATTGATAAAAGAAGAAGATCCATAATTGAACTTTGTGGAGCTCCTCTAACAACTGCTGCCAGCCATGAGTTTCCAGGTTGACCAGAGAAGGCCTAATGGGACAGATGTGACCAATTTGGTGCAGGGTCCTTAATATTTACTGCAACACTAGGGTAAATGTACTCAGTCACTGTCCTCCTTTTTTTCCTCACGTTTTTGATATATTAATCATAATGGCAGACTCTCTGCAGTTTTTAAATACTCTAGAATTGAAACAAAGATTATCAAACAGTCAAGTCTGACCCAAGAGAAAACAGAAATTACACAAATTGAAAAACCTTGAGGAACTCCTCCAACAACTACAGCCAGCCACAAGTTTCCAGGTTGACCAGAGAAGGCTTTATGTCATAGATAATAATAATAACTAGACAACCTGCTGCCCTGATCACATTTTGACACAATACGCACAAATTTTACACACTGTGTCCATCAGGATCTCCTCTCTCACACAGAATTACATCAAAGCAAGACAACCTATGTTTTTGAACTGGAACGCTTATAAATGGAAGGTGAGCCTCAGCTCAATCTCTGTGAAGTTAACCGTCTATATATTGCTTTGTTATTATTCAATTTATCAATGATATTCATACCAACTGGACCCATTTCCACTCTTTCAACTAACTGAGCATAGCGTTAGCTCAAGCTTAGTCTCTATATACAGACTCTACATTCAGTGAATGTAGAGTCTGTAGGCAAACACCAAATACAGCCAATGGGTTCTGAGAATGGGTCAAGCTCAGCTCACATCCCAGCTCCATCAGCTGATCTCAAGCCCTATTTAAACTGCTTTAGCCCACCTGCTATTGATGCTTCCTCTGTAGGCTGCTTTGCATCCCGCCTCCACCCCAGCTCCTCCTTTTCATGTTTGATCTGACTTATTAATGTCATTTCTGATTGAATCTAAATCATACCGTTCAAGTTTTTTTTTTTTTTTTAAACTTTTAAATATTCCACATACTGTGGAAACGAAGTGACATCATTTCATTAGATGGAGACAAAACAGGCCTCTCCACCACAGACTACATAGGGGTCTTAAAATGTCGTCTTGTGTTATTGGGAGCCAGAATAGAAGGAGTCATCGCTCAAAACGACCGACACACGCTGTGTGGTCAGCGTCCGGCAGGCACAGAGCCCTCGCTGCAACCCAGCTTGTTGTCGTCGCTGTGCATGCATGCACACATTTCTGTTGCTGTAAATGGCCAGCGTGGCTGCAGGAGGATCAGAGCAGCCAGTTTTGGACAAAAATGATGAGGGAAAAAGTGCTCTTTGGAAATATTTAGTGAAGTGAACACAGCACGCTGCAGACGGCAGGTACAGCCCCTCCCCTCACTAGCAGCTGAGCAGCTGGTGTCGCTAGCATCAAACTGAAATATAACTTCTAACGTTAATGTGGGAGCCAAGCAGAAAACTGTATCAGTCATGTCCGTCTGTAACATTAATAGACAATGTTAGTTTAACAGGACAACACAATTATGTGTGTCTGAAAAGTTATGTTAACTGTAAAGTCACAGATTGAAGCTGAAAAAACGTTTGGTTTCTCCCGTAACCCCTGGTTCTCTGATCACATAGTGAGGTAGAAACAGGAGCATCCTGAGCCTAAACTACCAACTCTATTTGATCAGCAAAGAAAATATGGTGCCAATTCACCAGAAGCACAGAAAATAAACAGGGCTGTAGATAAATACATTTGTATGGACGGATCTTGTTTCTGGTTGTTATTTATTTTGGGGGGATTTTTTGTTGTTATCATTGATGTTACTGTTCTGATCTTTTTTTAAAAAATGACATGCTTCTTAATTTTTTGCTGCTGTATCGAAAATGGTATCGAGTATTGAATATTTTCCTGGGTATCAATATCGAGTTTGAAATTTTAGTATCGTGACAACCCTAATGCATCACTCGCATCATCTTCCTCCATTGTCGAAAACAAGCCAACAGAGCTTGCTAGCAAGCATCTGCTAATGTATGTGGAGAATTATTTGCTTCCAGCTTTGCCCCGCCCACCAAAAATGTCATAATGTTTACTAAGAGTAAACAGACATTTACGCCACATCATTTATACATTAATGGTATTATTCAATGTTTTAAGCCAGCATTGCAGTGTAGCATCAGCTATTTAGCATGCAGCTTTCACAACTGCAATTCCTTATGAAATTGCGTTCTCTACTTTAAGAAAAAAAAATCTCCTTGTTGTAGCTTGTTTGTTTCTTTGGTTTTCATCTTTTGTTTTTTTCATTTTTATTTCCCTAGAGTTTAAAAAAAGGACCCCACTACCACAGGTATCATCAGAAAACCAGACAAGCAAACACACTCAGTATACACAATTATACACAACCATATACACTGCACAATGCTTTAACAGCTCTGATGTTTCTGAAGTTTCAATTACTGTCAGTTGCTCACAGTGAATATGAGACTTGGTGAAAACTGACAATCTGTGAATGCAGAATTTTATATGTTGAAACTGGTGCATGAAACACTCAAAGTTTAACTCTTCAAACATAGGTTTGGAGGAATGGACCTCTAAAAGGTTAAGTAGTTAGGTCAAAATAGATTGAGAGATGCAACCATGCATTGCATCTTATCTTAGCTTCACAGTCTCAATGCTAACTTAACCACTAACTATTTTGGGTCATGACTATAAGTTTAATGCTAAAATAGATGGTTTTCAAATGAAAAAAAAAAAACACCTTAGCAAAAGAACACATTCTTTTCTTTTTGTTTTTTTAGCAAAAGCTCTGACCTCAAGGGGAAACTGAATCAGCAGAAGTACACCCTGAGTTGAATCTTCAGAGCTTTGACAACAAATGATAAGTCAATAAGAGATAAAATGGCCAGTTAATGAATTTATTTACATTTTGGTGTCAAATTCAATTAGCTAACTCGGGAAAACCGGAGTACCCCGGAGAAAACCCGTACTACCTAAACAGTCAGCACACAAACTCACAAAGGCTCAGGACCGACAATCGAACCCTCACCTGTGAGATCGCACTGCTGACTCCTCAGATAGTCTTAAGAGCTCAAGTCCTCAAGTCATGTTTCTTACTCCAAAGTCACTGCCCTGCAAAGGCCAGTGGAGCAAGAGGTAACCTGGAGGTTACCTGAATGGAGGTAGGACTTGAGCTCTCGATTACATACATGTTGAAGGAAAAAAGGCTCACCCCAAACTATGTTTTCCTTCAACATGTATATTATGTGCCACCTAAATGTCACTGACCTGTCTATGGCGTGCAGTGAAGGGCTTTGAGATCACTTTGCCCACACTGGAGAAGAACCTGGAGATGGCATTGGGCCTCTTTGCTGTTGTCATCAGGTGTTGTTTAAAAGTAGAGGCGATGTAGTTGTCTACCTTGGGTTCATCCTGATTCATAGAAACCCACACCATCTGTGCACTGCCCCAGTGTTGGCAAAGGTCCTTAAAAACATTCTTAACAAAACTGTCGAATGTTTCTGAGAGAATTTCAAAATCTTCTCCCTCAATTTCAGCCCATATCCTGTCAGACAGGCGGTCACATATGGGACGTGGGTTGGTGTCCACCTTTGCTTTCCTAAAGGTCCTTGAAACCAGCTTCCGCACAAGGACCCTGACAAGCAATTTGTTGTTGTTTGTCTTTTTAGATGAATCCTGTCCAGGTTCAGCAGCTGTCTCCTCAGACACTATGAGCTCAGGTGTTTGTGACACTGACTCACTGTCTCTTTGAGCCTGTTCCCTTTTCTGTGCCCAGACTGCTGGAGAATTGGACTCACTGATGTTGCTGTCACTCTCCACGGAGGTGACACTTGGTATCAGGCCCCACTCCAAGTCGGAGTCAGAGCTATCCTCCAGAAAAGGGTCTCTGATGTCAATGACCTTATCGCTCCATACTTCCTGGGCAGCTTCAGATGTCACTGTAAAACTGCCAACGACATTTTCCACTCCTGATGGTCCTGGAGTTGCGGCTATGTCTGCAAGAAGGCTGCCCTCTGTTGGTGTCTCCATGCCATCCATAGCCATGCTTTCCTGAGGGACAGCGCTCAGGTCTGCGCTCTCAGCAGGCCTGATGTCCTCACTGGAGGCGACAGAGGCAGTGGGAGACACCACCTTGTGTGACACGCAGTCTGATGAATCCAGGTCTTGTCCCCAGTCTTCAACAAACTGGTGGTCCTCACTGGAGGCGACTGAGGCAGTGGGAGACACCACCTTGTGTGACACGCAGTCTGATGAATCCAGGTCTTGTCCCCAGTCTTCAACAAACTGGTGGTCCTCACTGGAGGCAGCTGAGGCAGCGGGAGACACCACCTTGTGTGACACGCAGTCTGATGAATCCAGGTCTTGTCCCCAGTCTTCAACAAACTGGTGGTCCTCACTGGAGGCGACTGAGGCAGTGGGAGACACCTCCTTGTGTGACACGCAGTCTGATGAATCCAGGTCTTGTCCCCAGTCTTCAACAAACTGGTGGTCCTCACTGGAGGCAGCTGAGGCAGTGGGAGACACTGCGGTCTGTGACACACTGTCAGATGAAGCTATGTCTTGACCCCAATCTTCAACAAAATTGAGGTTCTTACTGGAGGCGACTGAGGCAGTGGGAGACACCTCCTTGTGTGACACGCAGTCTGATGAATCCAGGTCTTGTCCCCAGTCTTCAACAAACTGGTGGTCCTCACTGGAGGCAGCTGAGGCAGTGGGAGACACTGCGGTCTGTGACACACTGTCAGATGAAGCTAAGTCTTGACCCCAATCTTCAACAAAATTGAGGTTCTTACTGGAGGCGACTGAGGCAGTGGGAGACACCTCCTTGTGTGACACGCAGTCTGATGAATCCAGGTCTTGTCCCCAGTCTTTAACAAACTGGTGGTCCTCACTGGAGGCAACTGAGGCAGTGGGAGACACCTCCTTGTGTGACACGCAGTCTGATGAATCCAGGTCTTGTCCCCAGTCTTCAACTAACTGGTGGTCCTCACTGGAGGCGACTGAGGCAGTGGGAGACACCTCCTTGTGTGACACGCAGTCTGATGAATCCAGGTCTTGTCCCCAGTCTTCAACAAACTGGTGGTCCTCACTGGAGGCGACTGAGGCAGTGGGAGACACCTCCTTGTGTGACACGCAGTCAGATGAATCCAGGTCTTGTCCCCAGTCTTTAACAAACTGGTGGTCCTCACTGGAGGCGACTGAGGCAGTGGGAGACACCTCCTTGTGTGACACGCAGTCAGATGATTCCAGGTCTTGTCCCCAGTCTTCACCAAACTGGTGGTCCTCACTGGAGGCAACTGAGGCAGTGGGAGACACCTCCTTGTGTGACACACAGTCTGATGAATCCAGGTCTTGTCCCCAGTCTTTAACAAACTGGTGGTCCTCACTGGAGGCGACTGAGGCAGTGGGAGACACCTCCTTGTGTGACACGCAGTCGGATGAATCCAGGTCTTGTCCCCAGTCTTCAGCAAACTGGTGGTCCTCACTGGAGGCAGCTGAGGCAGTGGGAGACACCTCTCTCTGTGACACACTGTCAGCTGAAGCAAAGTCTTGACCCAAATCCTCGACAAACTCCAGAGGATCAGAGGTCAGGTCTGCTGTCATAGCAGCCTTGGTCCTACTGGAGCGGATCTTAGTCCTGGGTCTTGCTCCAAAACAGCGCTCCCAGTAGTGCCTAAATGCAGGCTTCACCTTTTTAAGGGTGTGTCTGCCGCGTCTGCCTGCAGATTTTTCATCTTTTCTGTCAGACGTCTGTGTACTGACAGGTGCAGGCATAGCATGTGTTTCTCCTCTATACTCAGCAGACTCTCGCCGGAGGTCAAAAAAGTCTCTCAGCTCTGCCTTCACCTTTTGTTGGGTCGGACAAACTGCTGAGCACTCAGCCTCCTCAACCTCCGACTGAGAGCATTCCTCAGCCTCCTCAGCCTCCCACCTTTGGACTGACTGCATTAGGCCTTCAGTTTCATCATAAACCCTTTCCACAATCTCTGTCATGGCTATGGCCTGTTCTTCAGAGAGGACAAATGTCTCTCCCTGCTGCTCTGTACAGCACCGTTGGGGGTCAAAAAACCTCTTCAGATTTTCCCTCAGCGTCTCCCTGTAAGAGCCAGCCACTGAGGGTGAACCTCCAGCCAAATTGCTTTTAGCCCATTCCTCTGCATGACACCTGCTGAATGCCTGCATCATCTCAGTAAAAAACTGAAATGAGCAGTCCCACTCTGAGGTAGACATGCTGTTTTCTTCTGCTGAATCTCCCACGCTGTCGTTGAAATGTTTTATCTGTCTCTCCATTATATGTGGATCCGGACAACTGTGTCTTAGCAAAAAAAAAAAAAAAGTAGCTGTCTCCTATTCACTAACTTCCAATTTTTGTCTTGTGATGTCACAAAGGGAACGTGATGCCACACCCCTTTGACGTCACAAAGCCACACCCCTTTGCGATGTCACATGGCCACACCCCCTTGTGATGCCCCGCCCCCCATGTAAAGAGAAGAAATTTCTGGAAACAGCTGAGGTGCAACACATTTGCAACTCGCTCCTATGACCACATTTTGGGACTCAGAAGAATTTGTTTGAGGAGTTCAAACCCATTATAAACAGCCTTTGTTGATCTGCCCTCTCATGAGCTCTTTGTGTGCCTTCCAGGTGCAGGCAAGTCATTGATCGCCATGACAACGGCTGCACACACACACACACACACACACACACACACACACACAGACCTCTGTACTCATACTTGAATATTCTCTTCAACTCACTCATACGGCCACAATTTTCACTGTACATACACAATTTTTCACCACAAAACGTAGGAAAATTTGTCCTGGTCACAGAAATGTTGACATGGAATCTCTCACACGTACACATTTTTGCTGAGCGGCTCCAAAGCTAAGGGAGCGCCAATTTTTTTCTCATTCACTCCCAATAAACTGAGAGGAGAAATTTCTGTAAACAGTTGAGGTGCAACACATTTGCTACTCGCTCCTGTGACCACATTTTTGACTCTGGAAATATAAAACATGACACGTGCGTTCAGGAGAATGCACCCCTCAGGTGCAGGTGAGTCATTAATCGCCATGACAACGGCTGCACACACAGACACGCACACACAGATCAAACCAAAACTGGTGTGTTCAACCTACAAATCATGCGCTGACACCCAGGACCTAAATCCAACAGAAAGTGAGCTATTTTCCCTTTCAAAGTAAAATTTCGCCTCAAACGTGCTCTTCCTCAAAAAACATCTCCTCCTACACCGTTTATCGTATCGGCTTGAAACACGCACACATGCCAGCTCAACTGCTGCTAAACAGATCTGCTGTATAACTTTATCTCTCTCACCATCACATTATTTTGATGATTGGACCAACGGTTTGGGAATGGGAACAACTTTTTCGAAGAGTTAAATCTCCACTGAAACAGGTCTCTTCTCTGTGTTCTGTCTGTCTGTCTCTGCTCTTCTGCCAGATGCACCTACTTCATTACCATGGCAACCGCTGTCAAACACAAACTCACAGAAACATGATGTGTGGGCGTGTCTACATGTTACATGCAGACATGACAGAAACATGATGTGTGTGGGCGTGTCTACATGTTACATGCAGACATGACAGAAACATGATGTGTGGGCGTGTCTACATGTTACATGCAGACATGACAGAAACATGATGTGTGTGTGCGTGTCTACATGTTACATGCAGACATGACAGAAACATGATGTGTGTGTGCGTGTCTACATGTTACATGCAGACATGACAGAAACATGATGTGTGTGTGCGTGTCTACATGTTACATGCAGACATGACAGCGGCACAATCTCCATTTTAACCCTTCAGGTGCCAGTTTATTGAGGAAAATATTCTATTTTCATTTCAACATTTTAAAAGGCTGTGGCTTGAAAGTGTTGAGAGATAAAGTCATACTGCAAATGAGAAAACTATTCATCATGACCCAAAGTTTGTGATGGGAGTAAATTAACTCATCTCATTTGCATATTGTGGGGTCACAAGGCAGCAGCCATATTGGATTTCATAAATCTCAGTAAAACATTTAAATATTCAAATCATTCAAACTTTATTTTATAAAAGGCAGCTATTCAGTGTGGCGTCAGCTTTTCAACAAACTTTCACACATTCAAATCATTCAAACTTTATTGTGTTCAAGGCAGCATTGCAGCGTGGCTTCAGCTTGCAGCATTCACACCAGCAATTTCTTCAGAAATGGCTTCTCTAGTTACTTTATGAAATACTCAAGAGCATACTCACTTTTTGGGGGAATTTTTTCCCCATTCAAATGGATGACAGAATGTTCAAATTCACTACAAATTATAGTTATTTCAAGCATGTTCAACTCCTGTCTCCTCATTCATACCTTCACATAGAAACTCCATTCAAACCTTGAAATGTCCCACATGTTGTGTACATTGTGGGTTCGATTCAACTTTCAAAACACAATTTAACTTTTTAGAATATTTAAACTTGTTAGAAGCTTGGTTAAAAAAGCCCTTTTCAGGTTTTTCACGTCTGTGTGTATTGGACAGAATCTTCTGAGCGGGAGTGGAGGACTCAACTGTCAGAGTGCAGAGAGCTTCCTCAATATTTCTCTCCAACTTGCTGTCACGCCCACAATTTCTACTCTACATACATCATTTTTGGTCAAAGTGGAGTAAAACTTATGCTTTTTCAGGTTGTCAGGTTGTCCTCTCTCTCTGAGTATACGAGTTTTTGTTTTTAAGGAAAGGCCAGCAGTTTGAGAGACGTGCTTCAACTAAATCTCTGAGATTATCTGCCTCACTCAGGAGTCACATAGCAGTTAGCACTAGAACATTTCACAAGAATTTACACACATTTTGATGTATTTTTTGTGTATGTGGCAGCAATACTGCGAGACAAGTTTTTCGGTGAAATTTTGGTACAGAAGAGGAATAAGAAGAAGTATGAGGAATAGTCACAGGTTGTGCCTGTGTTCCACAGCAGGCACCCCTAATAATAAACTTTATTTAAAAGCACCTTTCAAAACACAGTTTAAAAAGTGCTGTACAGTGAAACTTAACAAAAGAAGAATGAAACAAGTGACATGTTGTAAAATGTCATCTCTAGATAAAAGATAAAATAAGAACAGCCAAAGCTAAAATCGAGATAATAAATGGGCATTAAAATCAATAAGGTAACATAGACATACAGCTCAGATAAAGTCAGGATTTGCTTTCCGATAGAGGTATGTTTTAAGGAGGGACGTAAACGAAGCCAGTGATTCAGACAGCCAGGTGTGACCAATTTAGTGTTGGGTCCTTAATATCAACACAATAATAAAATAAGTTTGAAGAAGGCTACCTGCTGGTCTGCAAAGTTTAGAATTTGATATGTATATTGCAGCATTTCTTTTTCTCCTCCAGCTCACTCATTCAGCAGCCTGTCGTCCTTCATGATGCTCCCCCTCCTTGACGACGAGGTTTCTGTCCAGCTCCAGAAACTGGTGGATCAGTGTCGCCATGGCAACAACTACTGCAAACAGGTCCTCAGCCTCTACCAGCTCTCCAAGGTACCTGCCAGTTCACCCAATGCTGCACTGTTGTAATGAATACGTTTTCCTATCAGTACTGGACGCTGCTACTTTGGAAAACCATTAAAGAATCATCGCATTTTAAACCACTGAAATAAGAATAGGATGTAGGGAAGGTTCACACTGACCTCTACAGTTTCACTCTTTCCCCTTGGATCATATCCAGGAGCTACAGTGTTCCTTCAGTGAGATCTGCGGGGAGGAATCTTGCTCGGTGCTGGAGAAACTGCTGCTGTCGGAGCAGCCGGAGCGCTTCAGGAAGGCTCAGGCCTTCATCAGAGCTCAGGGTCTCTCTGCAGACACTGTGGCTGAGCTGATCTCCTCCGCTGTGGTCCAGGCGCTGCTGGCCTCCACCCAAGAGCTGCAGCCCGGTGAGATTTGAATTGTAAAGTCTAAATGTACTGGTTTATACAGAAATTCTGATAGCTGATTTTACTGTCAGATGGCAAGTGGTTAGAGCGTTACAAGTAGGGTTGGGATCTGGATCCGGTTCTTTTTTGGAACTGGCTCCAAAGTTCCGGTTGCGGAACCGGTTCCATCACATTTGGAGTACCGGTTCCTGCAAACGGTTCCTAGATTGTAAAAAAAAACAAAAAAACGTGCATTTCCATTAGAGTGCGGCACGGGCCGCATATTTCTGTCCGAACCTGACCGAGCCCGATATTATTTAATGACTAAAGCACTGAGTTTGTGTCACACAGTTGCTATGGTTACAGGCTGTTTAACAGGTCGGGCGTGCGCCGTGGGTGCTCAGTGGAGACGGAGACCTCCGTGTTTGAGACGGGAGCGGGCGGCGGGAGGTTCGAGGCTTCCAGTGAGGGGAGCGGTAGAAACAAACAGCCAGTGTGTGTGTGTTATGTTCAGGTGTTGTCACATAAATAACAGTGCCCAAGCATGAATGCATATAAGTATTTTTTATTACATTGCTACATAATTTGAGGTAATAATGTTACTGTAGAAATTGGAGAACCACTTTTTGTTGTCATATATTTTCAGGGAGATGATACAAGCTCTAAATCTGAAATACACACCACACACGTGTATTTTCATCTAATTGTACTGTGCAGCAGTTAGAATTAAGTTTTTATATTTGTATGATTACATTTGTGTTTATTATATACTTGTTTAAGTATAGCAAATATAAAGAATATAATGTAGGAGTCGGTAAGAGGAATCGGTAAGGAATCGGAATCGTTAAAATCCTAACGAGTCCCAACCCCAGTTACAAGTGAAATGTCAGGCTGGTGCTCATCCATATGCAGTACCGTCACTTCTTCATTTTACTCTTTGGTGTACCATGACTTTTTCTTGTGTATCGGCACTTATCCCTCTCCCCATCAGGTTCTCTTGGTGATTCATAATGGCCCCAGAAAAACTTCATTACCCAAGGGCCTCACCTGCCCCATTTCTCACCTGCCTGCTTTCCTTTGTTGGCCGCTATTCTAGTAAAGTTACAATAATGTTGGCCTTGCCCCAAAAGAGTGAAAAGATGACACAACAGAGCTTTGAAGTCAATCCCACACCAGTAAATGTAGGCTGGGATCAGCAAGCAAACACTAGCGCCACTTGTAGCAGCAAAGCGCCTGTTAATGTAACGTTAGCGTCAGCAAAATCACCCACAACTACTGCCACCACTAGTGATGAGAAACATTTTTTGTCACCATCTTAGCTTTCAAATACCTTGAAATGGTCCCAGTCAAAGCTATAGTCATCATGCTCTTTGCTGAAATGCTTTACTTTCAAGCAGCTCAACAAATTATTTGGGTAGAAGGTTAACAGTGTGCATTTCTGCAAGCACCTGTTCTTGAATCTCAAATTTCTTTTCACTGATTACACTATAAAAATGTCAGAAAATAGTGAAATATGCCCAGCACATGTTCCTAGAGCCAAAGCTTCAAATGGCTTTTGTCCAACTAACATTCCAAAAGCCAGAGATATCTAGGCATTGCCAAATACATTAGGGCTATAAACACTAATATGTGGCACTGGTCCATGCTAGCAAATCTTCACACAAGGGCATTATAAGCACTGATTGCTTAAAAAAGAGAACTGATTCATAAAATCATAGAATTGTAAAAAATATATCTCAAACAGGCATAAAATATGTCAACTGGACTAACCTCGTGTGAGTAGAAGACGTTTCACCTCTCATCCAAGAGGCTTCCTCAGTTCTAAAAGAGTCTGGTGGGGAGTACCAGATATATATCCACCAGGAGGCTAGTGGCAAAAAATCAGCCTAGACCCTGAGGAAATTATGGTTTCATATGACGTGACATCGCTTTTCACTTGCATTCCCACGGGAGACGCAGTACAGACAGTTAAGAACAAACTGCTGCTTGACAACACTCTGTCTAAAAGGACCAACCTCTCTCCTGAACAGGTGTGTGACCTCCTTGACCTTTGCCTCAGCACCACTTATTTCCAATACAACAACGGTTTCTACAGGCAAAAACACGGCTGTGCCATGGGATCACCTGTATCCCCTATTGTAGCTAACCTGTATATGGAGGAGATGGAGAGTGTGGCACTAAGAACATTCAGTGGCCACTCCCAGAGGCACTGGTTCAGATATGTGGATGACACATGGGTCACCATCAAGAAGGGTGAAGTTGAACCTTTCACAAAACACCTCAACTCGGTGGATAAAAACATCAAATTCACAAGAGAGGATGTCAAAGACAACTGTCTGGCGTTTCTAGATTGCGTGGTACGCATTGAAACTAATGGGGAACTCAACATTGGGGTCTACAGAAAACCCACCCACACAGATCAGTACCTCCTGTTTGATTCACACCACCCACTGGAACACAAGTTGGGGGTGATCCGTACTTTAAAACACAGAGCACAAAATATCCCATCTGAAGCAGATGGGAAAAGAAGGGAACACAAACACATTCACTTTGCTCTTCAAACTTGTGGCTATCCAAACTGGGCTTTTATCAAAACAGCGAAAAAGCCCAGGGAGGACAAGAAAGACGAGGTCCACAGGAAGAGGAACAATATTGTCATCCCCTATGTGGCAGGAGTTTCAGAGAAACTCAGGAGGATCTTTAACACCCACCAGATCCCAGTACACTTCAAGCCCAGCAACACTCTGAGGCAGAAGCTGGTCCATCCCAAGGACAAAATTCCAAGGGAGAAACAAAGCAATGTGGTGTACGCGGTGCAGTGCAATGAGGAATGCTCTGACCTGTACATTGTAGAGACTAAGCAGCCATTACACAAACGCATGGCGCAACACAGGAGGGCCACTACCACAGGCCAGGACTCAGCAGTCCACCTCCACCTCAAGGAGCAGGGGCACTCCTTTGATGATCATAAGGTGCGCGTTCTAGCCAGAGAGGACAGATGGTTTGAGAGAGGGGTAAAAGAAGCCATTCATGTCAAACTAGAACGGCCATCTTTAAACAGAGGAGGGGGCCTCAGACACCACTTGTCTCCTACCTACAATGCTGTCCTTAGAGCCCTCCCAAGGAAGTGCAGCCATCGTTCCCACCTGCAGTCAGGTGACCCCCAACGACCCTCCTAAGAGGGCTGGGAGGGGTAACGACCGCCCATCAAGGCCAACGACTCGCATTAACACCTAACGAGTCTATTGGTTTCGGGTCACATGACCCTTTTTTGCCACTAGCCTCCTGGTGGATATATATCTGGTACTCCCCACCAGACTCTTTTAGAACTGAGGAAGCCTCTTGGATGAGAGGCGAAACGTCTTCTACTCACACGAGGTTAGTCCAGTTGCCATATTTTATGCCTGTTTGAGATTTATCATGACCTGGATGACTGAGAATATTCACAGATTTATAAAAATATAAATCATAAAATCAGGTGAGATTTTAAAAGAATTACAGCAGCAGTAAATACAAAGTAAAAGTATAAAAAGAAAGTTTCAGACCTGTTTGAGGAAAGTCAGAGCTGGTTAAAAGTTAAAGTGAACAGATACGTTTTTAGCTTTCTTTTAAAAATATATAGCGAGCTAGCTTCCCTGATATCTATAGGTAGTGTATTTCATAGCGTTGGGGCGTCACTGACAAAGGCTGCATCCCTGATCTTCTTCCAGCTGTTCCTGGGAACCTCCAGTAAACCAGCAGCAGATGATCACAGTGTTCTTGGAGGCAAATAGTTAACAAGGGAGTTAGCAGTGTAGCTCGGTCCCAGCCCATGTAGGGCCTTGTATACAAGGAGGCGGAGCTTAAAACAAATTTTTAATGTAAGTCAGTGCGGAGCAGCTCAGACTGGCCTGACATGCTCTCTCCTCGTGGTTCTGAATAATCGCTGAGCTGCAGAGTTTTGAATGAGCTGAAGTCTCTCAGTGGTGTCTAGTCGGCTTGAAAAAATGTGTCAGTATCCTTTTCATTTAGAAATGGTCGTACCTTGGCGATGGTGGTGATGAGGTGGAAAAATGATGTTTTTGTCCCTGTTAATGTGGGACTGGACGCTGAGATCTAAACTTGATGCTTAGATTCGATATGTAATACGTGATTTATAGGTAATCGCAGGTAATTACAATAAATAATTCATCAATTATCAAAACTGTTGGTGATTAGTGTTTTGTAATGTGTGTGACCCCGCAGAGAGGCAGGTGTACAGGCCGTCAGAGGGGCGGGACTCACTGGTCCAGCTCATCAAACTGTGCGACGATCCGAACCTGGTGGGACTCAAACTGCTGGAAAACATCAACACTGTTCCACTGCGAGACCTGAGCTGCAGTATGGCACACACACGTACTCACTCTCACACACTTGTCATTATGTATTGTGATGTAATTCTTTTGCAGGGGAAGATTTCAAGATTTCAAGAAAGTGAGGTGTGAAAAGAGGCAGTAGTTGATAGATTTTGTTGACACTTCATTTTCCCTGCCTTTTCAGTGAAATGTCCCTTTAAGCACTGTACACTTTGATAACAATTTTAAATATAGGTGTTATTATTGGCATTTGGCAGACTCTCTTCCTGCTCAGTATTCATGATTAGCACTTCACAAAGACAATGGCAGGATGTGTTTTATCTGCGAAGATCAAAGTTTAAAGCTGCGTCAATCGAATGTGTTAATTAATAATGGATCAAATGACTTCATGTAATATGGAAGCTGTTGGCTGCAGTGATGAAACCACAGGAAATTATCACCCGACTCTGCAGCCGCCACCAGCTCAGCAGAGCGTTTTAGCACCTTTCATCTCATTGTTTTGGTTTTATGGCACATTTAGTGTTTGGTTCAGATGCCCAGCCTTTCTTCTTCTGTCTCTCCTGCAGTTGTAGAGTTGCTGATTGTGGCTCACGACTGCTTCAGTCTCACCTGTAACATGGAGGGGATCGTCAGAGTGCTCCAAGCCGCCCGTCACCTCAGCCACGCCTACCTCGCCCCAGGAGAGCACTACAGCCTGCTGGTAAGCTACACCCACTGATATGCAAACAATAAGGTTGTTTCTTTTCCCCTAAATATTGTAATTTGTCTCCGACTCTTACTCCTCTGCAAAATATGTCCATATACACCTGTTTTCATGAGAGTAACACCTAATGTGTGTGCAGGTGCGTCTGCTGACAGGTATCGGCAGGTATAATGAGATGACGTACATCTTCGACCTGCTGCATCAGAACCATCGCTTTGAGATGCTGCTGAGGAAGAAGATGGACATGGACAGAGGACAGGTAGACACACACACACACACACAGACACACACCCACCAACAGTAATCGTATGTTAATACCCAATCATTGCAGGAAAATAGAGAGTATCCTCACATTCCATGGTAAAACTTCATCCATCCATCCATCTATTTTCGTCCGCTTATCCGGGGCCAGGTTGTGGGGGCAGCAGGCTGAGCAAAGCACCCCAGACATCCCTCTCCTCAGTAACGCTTTCCAGCTTCTCCTGGGGGACGCCAAGGTGTTACTAGGCCAGATGAGATATGTAATCCCTCCAGCATGTTCTGGGTCTGCCCCAGGGTCTCCTACCAGTGGGATGTACCCCTTTCGACGCAAAGCAGCAGCGGCTCTACTCCGAACTCCCTCTGGATGTCTGAGCTCCTCACCCTATCTCTAAGGCTGAGCCCAGACACCCCACAGATGAAACTCATTTTGGCTGCTTGTATCCGTGATCTCATTCTTTCGGTCACTACCCAGAGCTGATGACCATAGGTGAGGGTTGGGATGTAGATGGACCGGCAAATCGAAAGCTTCGCCCTCTGGCTCAGCTCCCTCTTCACACTTGTTACTTGACTTGACAGCGAGGGGTAGACATCGGGGAAAAAAGACAGGGAAAAAAGTTCATACATAGCTAATGTTACCGTCGTCAGGTTGCTTGTTAGCTAGCTTGCTAGCTCGCACTATCTGGTGTCTGTCATCTGTCCTGTTCTGCAAAATTGTCAGATTTTTCACATTACGATAGCACGCCAGCTAGTATAACTATGCTGCCTCGTAATGTTAGCTGGTAGCAGAAGTCTCCTGTCGTCTGTCGTTACAAACGAAGCATGATGAATACAGCAAATGCGATCGGTAGGATGAACTCAACTGGTGACTCCATTGTAGATGCCGGTTGCAAATGTAGATGGCTCGCAGCTTCCTGTTTAAAATAGTTACGTATGCGTGAACGTAACCGACGCGGTGACGTAGCGAGTGGTGTCCCAATTCCTAGGGAAAGATTTCAACCCTACCCCTCGTTGCTTCATTTCAAGGGCCAAGGGGTAGTGGGCAAGGGGGGGTATTGGGATTGGGCCGAACTCTCCCCCAACCCAGAGAGGGCACTTCACAAAACTTAATTAAGTTGAATTAAGTTGAATAAAGTTTTTGAAGCCAGTGTTTCGATACTTTCTAAATTTCACTTGACCTGTAATCCTGCACTTTGCCAAAAATAGGACAGGATGTGTGTAACAGTACAGCACCTTCCTCCAGTGCCAGATCGTTCTCATATTAACGCAGTGATAACCCAGTGTTAAGCTCATTTTAACTTGCTGTTATTCATATATTGAAGCCGAATTTTTATGTAGAGGTAGGGTAACTCATTCCTGCCAGGCGCCATTGTTTTGTCGTAATTGTATTATGATCTGTAATTTTTATTGATTTCTTTTGAACAGAAAAACAATAACAAATAGCCTATATCATTTGGCTACATAAAACTGAAAAATAAACATAAATATAAAAAAAGTAAATAATAACTAATTAAATAATAATTGGCAGAGTTGTAGATAATTGAGTGTCTCATCATGACACAATTCTAATTGTTAAGGATTTGAGCCAGAAAGAAAGTAGATTTTGTTAACATTTTAAAGACTTTCGTACACCGTTATTTTCTTGTTTCTTGTAAAATACATCCACAGCTTTTGTTTATACACCCATCCCAACTCGCCCTGTTGCCTATTTCCCTGGTTTCATTTTTATTGTTACTTCCCTCATCCCCTGAACCTGATCAGGTCAGGTAACAGTCTGGGTATCCCTGCAGTAAAATCATCAGCGTCTCTTCCATATTTACTGTAAACTAATATTCAGCTTAGAAAGGAAAGATGTCTACCATGTCACATATGTCATATGACATATGGTGCACGCTGCTGCATTGCACGCTGACGAATTGGTGCTTTTAACATGCCTCTTGCATGTCTACATTGAAAACAATGGATTTGAGGGCGCAAGAAACATGGCATGTGTACGGGCACTAATACCTGGAAGGTAAATAAGAAATGTACAATACGGTGATTTAACCATGTGAGCCATCATAACACTACGTATTCTAACCCGTGTTTGAAAGATAACCGAACATGTTAACATGTCTTTACACTGACCTGATCTTAATCCCTGTCCTTCCTGCTGCTGCAGAGCTCCAGTCTAAAGACGGCTCTGCTGGATTACATCAAGCGCTGCCTCCCTGCAGACAGCGAGAAGCACAACATGGTGGCGCTGTGTTTCAGCATGAGGAGGGAGATCGGAGAAAACCACGAGATGGCCGCCAGAACGCAGCTAAAGATCATCGAGTCTCAGGCCTGGGGTGAGTCAGCTGCAGGCTGACAGCTAGCTCAACACAAAAATACACCATGAGCTCAACATGCTTTTTTATCTGTTGCCAGTCATACTGTTGTCTTTACCTTTTTTCTAAACAGTTGTCACTCCTGATCTGAAGAGTTCATTGGTCAAAGTGTTGGGGCTGCTGAAGGACGCTGCAGAGAGCTTCTCCAAGGTTCCTCAACTCCTCTACCTGTCTCCATGTTTATACCTTTAATACTCTGATAAGATATTAACCGTGTGTGTGTTTCCAGGACTCGTGTGTGCGTCAGGCGAGTCGCTGTGTTCGGACAGCCAAGCTGGTTGCTCTTCAGCTGCACTTCCTGAACCAGGGATCAGACCTGCGGCTCATCAACCTGCGACCTGCAGAGCTGCTGAACGCCGTCACAGCACTGCCACGATGCTATCAGGTCTGTTTAGGTCACAGTGCCTGTAGTACTCCATTTAAAACACCCTTCTAAGGCCTGTCACAGACATTTGAAGACATCACCCTGGGCTTTAGTAAATAGTAATTGGCACTTCACAGTATTTTTTGATAGTAGCACAGCCATAACAAAAATCGCTCAAAGAGAAGAAGAATGCATTAGGCCCTATTAACATGCTCAGTCACCGTTAGCATGCTAACTAGTGAACGTTTAGCATGTTAACATGTAGGCAGAGTTGAACTGTTAATATGCTTACACATTAAATTTGCTTCACATGCTAACAATGTAATAATGTAAGCATGCTATATGTTAACATATACAGTACTCAGTTAAACTGTTACCATGCTTATACATTGAGTTTGCTTAACATGCTAACTAGCTAGTCACTCATCTTATCATACTAGCAGTGAGAATGGTACCAAGCAGGCCTGCTAATATGCTTAAGGTCAGCATGTCAGTCATGACCAGTTTTCTAATACAGTTTCAGCAATCACAGCAAACCCCAAAATACCAATATTAAACTGTGTTAATTGAGTTTAGGTCCATTAAACAGACATAAATGAACATAATAATTTGAGTGCTCTGTGTCGTACTGAGTCATGATCCGGACCCTCAGACCTCTACATACATTCAGACTGTAGATTAAACTCTGATGTTTCTGTCTCTCAGGTGTTTGTGGTGTCAGAGGCGTACAGCTACAGTCCAGACTGGGCAGAGATTTTGTACCAGAAGGTGATTCTGAACGGAGACTTTGTTTACCTGGAGGAGCTCAAACGCCACCGCCCGCTCACCTCCAGCCTGTTCGAGGACATTTTCAAAAAGTAAGACAGTGTGAAAAATGGCGCTTCTCCATCAGGGATTGTGAAATAAGGTTAGTCGGTAAACAACCTGAAACCACCTGAATGTTTGATCTGACCTTTGTGTGCGTGTGTGTGTGTGTGTTGTTTCAGGCTCGACGGCACTCCCAGCAGCGTCACTCCAAACGTGAAGCGCCTGCTGACGCACTGTGATGATGTGTACAGTCGCTATAAGCTGGCCTACCAGCAGAATCTGTATGATGTCACCAAAACGCTGTTGCAGGACACCAAGACCTCCAGCTACCTGAACGACAGGCTGGCCAGCTGATTCACTGACTGACTGGTTTACTAAATGACTGACTGACCAGTTGCCGGGCTGTATGTCAGTCAGCGTCTTCACGAGGACAACAGAACCAATAACTGGAATACTGTCTAATCTATGCACATTACTTATTTATACAAAAGAAAAATGTCTTTTCTAACCTGTCCTCTGTGCAAATAATTTAAATCAGATAATTTTTGTCTTATAAAATAGCTGAATAAAATCTGTTTCTTTTAATAAATAAATGACAAATAATACTGTCCAAAACCTTCACAAAATAATATTATGACACTTACATAATTTCATTAAAGACACTTTCTAAACTGTTTTGTATCATTATCTAAAATTTTAGCTTCTCCGTTCATCAAACGCTGCACATCGATATATTTATTTATTTTTTATTTTTAGAACTGTTTTTGTGTGTTTGTTTTGTTGATGCTCCTGCAGCTCCGTCACGATCATCCCCATTTAGATGTTTTTCCAGCTGTGGCATCAAAAGCTCGCCCAAAAATCAGGGTGTGTTAATATGCATACTGACTGTAGTGAGTGTACGCATAAAATTTGAGAGAGTAGTTTGAAATTGCTTTTCCGCTTCAGTGTCATGGTGGCACACGGTGAGGCAGGTTAATCCTCTAAACATGTACTACACTGGTTTACTGTTGCATTTCTGTAAAGTTTGGGCAAGTTAGAACTGCAACTAACATTTCCAGTGGTGGAAGAAGTACTCTGATACTTTAAAAGAGGCAATACTACTACTAGGCAAGGTCCAGTCGCCTACGATATAGCACTTATAGTTATCATGACCTGGATGACTGATAATCTTGACCAACATTTATCAGGTAAAAGTACTCAGCATGTGTATCTGAAGAGGAGCTGAAGCGTCAGATTCTGAGGAATATTTCTCCCTAAAATGCAGCAGAGTTTAAGTATTAAATATGATGATATCATTTAAAAAACATTCAAGTTAAATACAGTACTGGTGTAAATATACTAATGTAAATGTTACTTTCCACCACTGCACATTTCCCACCATGTGTTTTTCTGTGCAGTAGGGCTGCAGGGGCATACCAGTTTCAGGGTACACTGTGATATAAAAGTTGTCAGTTATCAAACTGTGTACATTTGCTGGACATTGAATCTTCCCTTTATTTTAATTATTTTCTAAGGGGAGACTTTTAACACAAACTTCCGTTAACAAAATGGTTTCAGGTTTCAGTTATAATAACAAAACATCAGTTCAACCAACAATAACCTTTATGTTTTCATTCATTAAAGGGTCATTCTGACTGATGATAATAAGACAGTTATTGTACCGTGAAAATCTCATACCGTTGTAACCCAACTGTGCCGCAAGTCATTTTCTAAAACCAGTGATCAATCAATCAATCAATTTTATTTATAAAGCCCACTATCACAAATCACAATTTGCCTTACAGGGTTTTATAGCATACGACACCCCTCTGTCCTTTGGACCCTCACAGCAGATAAGGAAAAAACTCCTTTAACGGGGAAAAACAATGGTAGAAACCTCAGGAAGAGCAACTGAGGAGGGATCCCTCTTCCAGGACGGACAGACGTGCAATAGATGTCGTACAGAACAGATCAACATGATAAATTAACAGTAATCCGTATGACACAATGAGACAGAAAGAGAGAGAGAGATGCAGAACAGATGGTTAGTGACATGCAGTAACAGGGCATGAGAGAGAGAGAGAAGGTGCCCGGTGTATTATAGGAGGTCCTCCGGCAGACTAGGCCTAAGTCAGCCTAATTAGGGGCTGGTACAAGGCAAGCCTGAGCCAGCCCCTAACTACAGAGTGAAAATAAAACAAATGGAACAACACTACAGTGCAGAGATACTCTGTTACAAGTAAAAAATCACCTCAAGTACCAGAGTATAACCATCAAAATATACTTTTTTAATCCATAATAAGATATTATAATGTATATAATGATTAATTAATATCCTGTGTTCCTATGAATTCACAAAGTAACTAAAGCTGTCAGATGTAGTGGACTTTGAAAGAAAAAGTATAGAGTAGCTTAAAATGGAAAGAGCAAAGTAAATAACAATTACCTAAAATATGACTGAAATGTGACTGAATAAGTACAGTACTTAGTTACTTCCCACCACTGTCTAAAATGTAAGATTATCTGTGGTACAGTAAGAAGTCCTCTGCTGTTGGGGTTCAAAGTGTTGGTTGCATTTCTGTGTTTGTCCACTAGATGGTAGTCTATGATCAGTGCCAGAACTCTCTCCTGTCTGTCTGTGATCTCACCTGAAGAGAACTGACTCCTGCTGTTAGGAAACACTGGATGTTATAATTAACATCACGGTGACACTCTGAATCCATGTTACTGTGTGTTAACGTGTTCATTACAGCTGCAGACGTGTTGTCAGTGAGAAGGTGTTTGATTCCAGCAGGTGAAGGATTTTTTGTTTTTACTTCCTCAGCTTGTCGTTAAATTTCCTTCAGCCATTAACAAGGTTTTGCGGAGCTTTAACTTGCTGAAACTTGCAGATGCTCTGCTTTTATGTTTGGTTTTCTGCTCATTACCGCTGCAGGCAGTGCTGGTAATAAGCTGCAGAGAGAGCTGAGCGTGCTGAGCAGAGGATGCTGGGAAGCGAGGCATCTTGGAATTAAACCCATCCGTCTCTGGACGGCGTGCACATGACAGTAACACTATCAGGTAAACACACAACCACAGACTGAAGTTTTCAGCGACAGCCGTGTATTATGGCTTTAACCGGTTACACACACATGATGAAACTCTCAAACAGGACTGACTGAACAGAGACAGACATGCTCATTATGGCTTGGGTTTGAATCTGCCGCAGCTCGAAATATTTGACAGCAGATTTTTCTCGTCTCATCAGCAGGAACGTCTCTAATGGAGAGAGTCATTAAGAAAACGATCCCATTATTCAGCTCTAATTAGCAAATTAATCAGGAGTTTATATCATGCTCAGCAGAGCTGAGGAAAGTGTTCACACCAGGGATTCAGCTCACACTCACTTATTATTTCAAAGTTTTTACACAGTGATGATGGTAAATTACATCATGACATTTTGACCTTTGAAGTGATGAGAACAACCAACAGTTTCAGTGAAGGACAAAAGTCTTAAAAATGTTAAATATTGAAGCTTTACTTTTCACCTAATTGTGAGGAAACCTCAACGCACTAAATCTGCAATGAAACAACGTGTCGGCTGCATGTATATCTAAAGTAGTAGTCTGAAAGATTTTTATTTCAACAAATGTCTGTAAGGTCCCATTCTGTCTCTGAATGAGGTGACACAATGATGAGTCTATGGCCCACCAATGAAAGCACTTGCATTTGAAGAATTACAAACTGGGTGTCAGTCACGACCAAGCAGCAACCTCTGGGGCTGATGTACGAAGCCAACGCACAAGTGCCAAAAACTGCAGTTCCTCTAATGGCCACTAGAGGCTAGCTTCAGACCCCACAGACCCCCAAATGTTGAACCCCAAATGTCCAACTTTAGCAGTGGTAGAGGGTCATGGGTAGGGTTGGGGAACCGGTTCCATCACATTTGGTGTAACGGTTCCTGCAAACAGTTCCTAGATTGTAAAAAAAAACAAAAAAAAAACGTCATGTGCATTTCCATTAGAGTGCGGTACGGGCCGCATATTTCTGTCCGAACCCGACTGAGCCCGTCATTATTTAATGACTTAAGCACTGAGTTTGTGTCACACAGTTGTTATGGTTACAGGCTATTTAACAGGCCAGGCGTGCGCCGTCTGTGGGTACTCAACGGAGAGGGAGACCTCCATTGTTTGAGACGGGAGCGGGCGGCGGGAGGTCCGAGGCTTCCAGCGAGGGGAATATAAACACTCCTGAGATTACCACCTCATCACCACAGGTTATAAGAGAATGCAACAGAGATTATGACTTCTAAAGAGAGTAACAGTATTTCAACAGTGCAGGTTTCCTCTTCCTTTTGTCACGCAGTCAGCGCAGCTAAAGATATCAGAAGTTGTTTCCCTTTCTCACCACCATTTACTCAGGCTGAGGGTGAAAAATAACCTTAAACAGAGCTGAAGAGAGAACCCATCACATATTGCATGAAGTTTTTTTGTTTTACCCTCATTTCCTCCTTCAGAGTCGAGTGTTTTCATGTCAGAGCTGCAGTGTGTTTGCTGTCAGTCACCTAAGACTCGGACAATAAGTCTCCTCCAAGAAAAGGCCCTGCAGAAATAAAGCAAAACAGGCGAACGTCAACAACACATCTGATTACACACAGAGCTGCAGCAGATCTGAAGGGAAGAATTTGCCAGCATTAAAAGAGACTCGTCAAAGCCTCCTGTCAACCAAGTGACCAGAAACTCCTTTTTCAAGATGATATAATCAAAAAGAACATAAATACAGCTCTATGATGACATCTCTGCAGTGTTGTACATTGAAATAGATTTTACTTAATGTCATCATTCTTCTTGGATATCATCCAAAATAACAGCCTTTTTTGGTACAACGTTCCTGCTCTGTGTTACTTTCACTCCACTGCAGCTCAGCAGGGAAACTCTGTCAGGGGAAATCTCACACTGCCGAAGCCTCATATTAACTTTAGATAAACTTTGGAGTAGTTCAGTACAGCACCAGGACTGTTCATCCTCTAAAGGCATGTTGTCTTAGCGAACAGTATGAACCAAAGGAATGTTTACAGCAAGCAAAACCTGTTTCAGTGTTTATATGCATGTGAGGGACATTTTCAGACAGACTCGGGGAAAAAATGTGAACCTTCTTTGACACGTCTCTCACCAACTGCTGGATTCTTGTAAGATTTAAGGTGGACTTTCCTGAAGCTTAAACAAGTTGTTTCAGACTCAGTCTGCATTAAGCAGTCTCAGTTTTTAAATTACGCAGGGTGTCTGCATGTCCTTAAAAAGTCTTGAATTTGTCTTATATTCAATTTTGAATTCAATTTTATTTAATTCTATATTAACATTAGGCCTTAAAAGTCAGTCAGTCAATAGAGACTTAGGTCTTAATTGCCACAAACATTATATCTAATTTAATGTACCCATATTTTTATTCCTTTTCGTCGGCAGGAGTTTTCTGATTTTACACCTTTAAACCTATCACTGAAATTAATACTTTATACTTGCACTTACCTGTTGGCAAAATGTAGATTAACCCAACTCACTCTAATAATCATAATCCTACATAACGCCTACCTCTACATGGGACCACATATAAAGTCTAAGTCTATATATTGTGTACTATAGATTTATACTTACCTGCAATCTTACTATATAAAGACGAAAACCCTGTCTATGGGTGTGTCTGTTCCACGTTTTTCTCCTCACTGACTTGGTCAATCCATGTGAAATGTGGCACAGTGGTAGAGGGTCATGGGAGAATGCAGATGAAGCAATATTACATCAGTTGGCCAAAGGGGGGCGCTATAGCAACCGATTGAAATGTCAAACTTTGAATGGGCATATCTCATGCCCCGTATGTCGTAGAGACGTGAAACTCTGCACACAGATGCCTCTCCTCATGAGGAACACATTTCCCTCAATAACCCATAACTTCCGGTTATGTAGATTTTCCGCCATTTTGAATTTTCTGAAAAACACTTCAAATCGATCTCTTCCTAGGAAGTTTGAGCGATCTGCATGAAACTCGGTGAACTTAATCGATGTTTAACATCTCAAGGGTTTCACCCATCACCACGCAACTTTGTAGGCATATGACCACACATAATCTGAGGGGACCCCTCCATTATTGACCCCATCAAACAAAATGTGAGCGCTAGAGAGCTAATTTCTTATCTAGGCCTAACCGCTATATGGATTTTTACTAAACTTGGTAGATATGTAGAACAGGACGCCTCGAGGTGACTGGAGAAATTTAACTCTAATTGGCAACTGGGTGGCGCTATAACAACAGAAAAATGCTTAAAAATGGCTAAATGCGACCGATCACTGTGGCTTTTAACATGATTCATCCAATAATTAGTCTTAAATATGCTTAAAATTTTGCTTAAATCTTAGATTTCTAGAAAACTATCTCGGAAAGGTCTCAAAAAGCATTAAATTTAAGTGTCTTGTATATGTGGACAGCCTGTGACGTCTTTATTTAAAAATACAATTGATGTCATTCCAGTAGAGACAGTTTACAGAACACCAGCTATCTTTCTTATTCTCCATCCCCCTGTCATCAAAACTCTATCACAGTCCAACATCTGGTGAGCAGTGAGGCAATTAACCAGGATAAACCCCGGTTAATGACAGCAGCTGTACGGTGTAGTCAGCCATGTTGACAATTAAAATGATCGATCACAGAGGAAATTTGAAGCAACAGAATTTTTTTCTTAACTCTGTCTGTCACACAGTCCCCCAGTCCTCAGTGGGAGTATTACGACATTGTTTTGTAAAAGCTTAATTTTCCTCGAACACCAAACTGTCCTTTTTAGATTTACACACTCTGGAGGCTGGTCTGAAAAAGTTCTCTTTTGGGAGAGAAAATGTTGTTTTAGTCTGAAACAGAGGGAGGATGATGCTCTTCTAAATTTAACCAGCTTAGTGTGGACCATAGACTGTGTAAATAATGGACATAGCTACTGTGATTTTACCAATTAGTTCGTGGACTACTGCTTTGAAGAGTTCGGCATTTCGGTTGTTGCCATCTTGCTGTGCGTTCCAATCCCCATTCTACCACACTACATGGTATGCCAGGAAAGATTAAATATGTCCCAATACAGTTTTCAGAAATCGCAATGACAGCACATTAAAGTAACTGATGACCAGTGGAACAGTAGGAATATAGGAATATAGGAATATAATAGGAATATTAATTAAGTGAACAAAATAATCATAAATATTACAAACAACAAAAGGACATAACTATAAAAATAACAACAACAGAGAACTGCAGATTGCATTGCTTAATTACAACCAGCACTGCCCACATTATCGTTTTGGCAGGCAATGGTGACTCCCTTGCATCCGCTCATGCGTGCAATATGTTTTTGGCACTTTCATGTTGGCTTTGTTTTGCAGCCTCAAAGGTTGCTGCTTGGTGGGGATGCAACCAGACCCCAACCACAGTGATGGAAAATCAGAAAACAGACATATGGGTCATGAGGAAAAAGGGCACTGTGTAGCTAAATGTAAAAAATCAGGTGCTCTTCGAGGATAGGGCAAAAAGTCACATAGGCAGGCAGTCCAAAAATACATTTGAGGCACACTAATTGTAGTTTAAAGTCCTTTATGATACATGGATAAACCAACACGTTAAAACTAGAGAGTCTTCATCAGGGTGTAAATTGCATTAGAAAAAGGTGTGTCATTTAAGAGCTCGTGTAGAGGTGATGTGAAAAAGGTCACATGATATATTGGTTTAAGCCTATGGGTCATTTTTGGAGAGCACAGTTGTCGAAATCCAATGCTTGGGCAATGATTTGTGGCGATAGACACCAAGGAAAAAGGCATCCTTTAACGTCGGTATATTAGGCAGCCAGTTGCCATTATAGTTAAACTGCACCTGGCTGTGTCAGGGGAAATGCAGCAAGACAAGAATGAAAGTTAAGGCGGGTGAAACTCTGAGCCGTATGAGTGGGAGTAATGGAGGATGGGTCCAACACACACCGACTTTTGCCTGAGAGAGCGTTGTTTGCTTCCGGAAAGGTTTTAAAGCCAAACCGTGTTCTTTTTTCCAAAACTTAACTATTGTGTTGTTGAAGGGGAAAAAAACATCAATTTGCTGTGTTGTACCGACGTAGTGCGTTTATTTTGAAAGAGACTGTATGTAAAGGTAAATTTCCTGTGAAAACAAAAGTGTATCTTGAAAGAAGAGTACTTGACACGGTGTCCCAGAACATCAACAAGCAATGCATCCAGGGTACCTTGCACGTCGTATGTGGACGTGAAAAGTCCACGGCCAAAACGTCAATATATGACAAGGTTGGAGTGAGAATGTGACGTTTAGCATGAGTTTTCTGTAATTTATTTATTTTTATTTTTTTTAGTACATTTTGAAACAAGAAATTGTCAATTTAAATGGCACTGAAAAACAGATTCTCATTATGAGCGATGGGATTTAACATAAAGACGTGTGCCAAAGTCTAATTCAACATTAGAGATTTTTGTTTCTTTTTTGTTCTCACCTCTCTCAGTGGTTGGACGTGGGCAAGCTTTGATTATAAAATGTGTTGTCGTATGTTTGCAGCGAAATCTGATGACAGCTGGTCCTGAATATTCAATGTTTTAGAGAAACACTTAAAGATATACTATGCAGGATTGTCGGTTATTTGTAAACAGCGTCATTGACACAAGTGAAAGTGAAGCCAATCCCAGATTTTCCCTCTTAGCATTTCACCTAGCTATATTTGCATTTTTTGGGTGCTGTGTCAATAATTTTCAGACTTTCCTCTTTGATGTGTGCTGCTTAGGTTCTGACATCTGGTTGCTATCTTTTTATAAAGTCCCGACCTCACCTGAGAGATGTGCCCGGGAAAGTCATGAAAACGAATCAGCATAACCAGATAAATCCATCTTTGTTGAGAAGTGTTGGTTCATCACTGCTGTAACAGACAGAACTTAAAGAGGAATGTTAAAAGTACCAGCACATCCTGAGTCTCTGCAGACCGACTGCGTCTCAAAGATGTTGGAAAATGTTAAAAACAAGCCGTAAAAGGTTTCCCCGTTTAAATATTAAACCTTTAGTGAAAATGTTTCTTTAACGTCGCTCCCAGTCGGGGAGACATGTCATGTTTGTCTGAAACAAACAGCTTCCTGCGGAGGAGAGTCAAATGTTGCAGGAAACATCAGAAACTGAGAATGTCACACTGCAGCTGAGTGTGGGAGACAACATGTGTGCTTTGTGTCATGAACATGAACAACGTGAACTACGTGTGGTACCACAGTGTCTCTGTGGTGTCTCATCAGTGCAGTCAGCGGTGTGAATGGAGTCTGAAGGTGTTTTCACACTCGGATCCACTGAAGAGGTTTGTGCTGGCCGCAGGCTGTTTGTCCCCGAGAGCTTTGTCTGTCGAAGTGTGAAAACTTTATGTCGAACCGGGATGTGCAGCAACACAAGACGTGGTGATGACATGTGCTGCTGCTAAGTATAACTCAGAGAGATAAAACAAATCCAATCCAGTGCTTTTAATAGAGGCCTCTCTTCTAGGAATGAAATTTAAAGGTGGATATTTACCTCCATATTTTCCTCCATCAAGCAGGTATATTGGTAACTGGTAGGTCAGAAGACATCTGAAAGTTTGGGTAAACAAGGAAAGTTAGTTTTTCTAGTTTAAATCGAACTGTTGTGTCATCAGTGTTTCCTTGTTGTTTAGTCTTTCTTCACACCAAAATAAAACCAAGTGCTGCCGGAGCAATTATATGCAACCTAAATGTCTAAAAAAAAAGAGGTTAAATTTCACCAAAGCTAATTTTAGTTTTATCACAGACATCTCAACATCTGTTAATCTGGAGAGCCACCAAGAATCTCTCAGACCACATTAAAAGTACAATGTGTAAGATATGGCCAGAGTTGTAGTCTAAAACATTTAAAAGATGAGCTACCATTATCAACACAATGTAAAGAAGTAACCGTGTTGACTTTATATCTAACCGTACGTTTACACCAACAGTAACCTGAGCTTCCAAAATGGCGGAAGTCATTAATTTTCAATGAGAATCTGGCGACTTGGGCGACCTGGTCATCAGCTGCGTGTCTTGGGCGACCAAAGGGACAGGAGCGAGTCCAAAGGGGAGTTAAAACTAGTTTAACTTTATGGTAATGAGCTCTGACGTGGTTAAGCGACAACGGCCCTGTCCAAATACCCGCACTTGCGCCCTTGTGCCCTTTAATTGCGCGCTCCCGCTAAGGGGCGCAAGTGCGTAAGGTGTTCAAATTGACTTCTGTTGTTATCAAGGGGTGCAAACCTGCGCCCTTAACGCACCCCTTCTGAAAGTGCGCATCAGACCTTACTTCACTGAAGGATTTTACCCAGAATCCTCCGTAGTGTCGTGATGCCGTAACACTGCACAGCTGGCCGTAGGTTCACAACTCACCATCTTCAAACGGTAACTGATGTGTCCGCGAGCCGTTAACTCTGACTGACAACAACCATTAGAGGAACATAACGTCAAACAACACGCTGTGTGGACTTAATAATACATGACAGGGCATTAATAATGAAATAATATACAGTTTACAGTTGACTGGAGGTTTGTATGACAGTCCACATCACTTTACAGTTTTGATTGTGTCTTTATTTATTATTATTTTATTACTGTATGTCTTTATAGTTTATTTTATATCACAATTTATCCAATCAAAAAACGTTTTAATAGGAATAACGGTAATTTAGGCTACGTTAACGGTAGAGTTCAAAAAAGATGTTACAGCTAATATACACATTATTCACAGGTAAATTCAAGAGTAAAATTTAACAAGCCATGTAACTCTGATTCCTACAGCACACTTGTTCTGACAATGGATATCAAGTTTATTACTGCGTTCGTGCCCACTCAGTCCTTAATAATGTGTCGCTGTTTGGTTTCAGAGAACAAAATAAAAATAATATGGCTTGGGACTGTGTCGTGGAGGTAGTTGGTTGGTCTGGTGAGTTTTAAAGTGTGTAATGTTATTAATAGAGGAGAGAATTGCAGGCTAATGTTGCGACGCAAGTCTTCCTTGCTTGGTTTGAATAGGATAACATACCGCAAAGCAAAGCATTTTATCAACACAGATTTCGCAAAACGACAATAAAATACAGACTGGACAACAGCAGGCAGCAACTACGCTGCTTTCAAGCCAGTAGTCTGCTTTGCGGCTCCTTTAGATTGACAAGCACAATCGAACGTTCAATGATTCACGTGATGAGCGACTACAGCGACCAAAGCTGCCACAAATATTTTTGACAGTCTTGGGCGTCCGCGAGAGACTTTGCCTCTTTGGAAGCTTCTGGTTTGAACCTACAGTAAGTGCTCGCCCATCCTGTCTTGTAATACCACTTATACCTGGAGAGGTGATAGTGGGTCACTGTAGCATCCAGTCTGTCCTCCAAAGTCCAGTATTCGATTTTATTGTTAAGTTATACCTGCAATCTCCCTGATATGAAGTTAAGCAACCTTTTTATTTCCTGACTTTGTATTCCGCAGTTGGAGAAACCTTTTTCGACCCCATCTCGCTTGCTTAGTGCAAATGTATAAACGGTAAACAATACACACCAAATATAACAATGTAAACTGCTCAGTTTTCAAAGGAAAGGGTTAAATAGTGCAGCACCAATTTCAACACAACTTAGCCCAGCAACGCAAAACAATACTGTGATGAGTCGACAGATTTAGGTTCAGAAACAAATAGTTTGCATGGCTAGTGTAGAGATACATGCCCAAAAGAAAAGCCCATATTCTGGTCAGAAAAAGAGCCACGTACTTTTAATAAACATTATGAAAGACTTGTGTCAGCAGGTTTTTAGATATGAACAAATATCACAACATCGACCTTTTCGGGAAGATGGTTGAAGGAATGAACAAAGGAGGTTGTGTTCACTCTGCCCAACAAGTCTTTATCTAATATTTTGACATGATAAATGACATGTCAGGGCACATTAATCAAGAATATTAGTGAATTTCATTGTAATAAATCATGTAAAAAGCTTCGTAGGTATATTGACTTTTTTTGGAAATAAGGACAAAAAAAAGAATATTTTCTGCTTGTGAACATAGTCAAACACGACCTGAACACACCTCCCAATTCGTTTTTTAAATGTTCTATCATGAGGATAATACATGCAGAGGACTGAACAGCCTTGACAGAGATGCACTGCGAGCTCTGACTGATTTCTAGTTTGATATAAATAAATGAGACACATTGAAATATTGGCTGGTTGGCAGCTTATACAAACACACTCAGTATTAAGCTTTAAAACCTTCAGAAGAAACATCAAATAAATCACCAGCTCATCCACTTTTTAGAGGACATATACACACACACACACAGACACACACACACACACACACACAGTCGTGTTTCCACCACTTCAGAGGACGCTTCATTTACTTCCATTCATTTCCTGGAGACCCGAACATTAACCACTACATGTCTAACACTAACATGACCTTAGCCCAGGTCTTTCCCCTTGAATTTAAGGATTCACATTAGGTGGACTTATGTTTTGTCTCCACAAGGAAGGAGAGTCCCCACAGTGTGAATGTGTAAACAGATTTATGTCCCCACAACATGAGTAATACACATACACACACACACACACACACACACGCCACCTCACTGTCTTCAGCTGCTGAGTCTTCTCCTTCGGATGCTTTTTTGGGGGAGGAGCATCTCCTTCTACCCAGAGCAAAACCTCCATTGATCCTCCCTCTCTCTCCCTCTCCGGTGTTTTCTGCCAGTTCAGGAGGAACTCCGCTCAGTTTCTCGTCTCTGTGTCTCACGGCTGCTGAGGATGGATGCTCGGATCTTCACCCTGCATGTCCTGACACTCTGCTGCCTCATTCACGGTAGGCTTAATACACACACACACTCACACGTGTCATGGATCAGTCCAGCTGTTCACTTAGTTTTGTTTCACTGTTGTTTAATTCACTGACTGTGAGCAGCAGGTTAAACATAAAAAATATCAAAAGAATCTAAAACAATAAGAGCAGTTCTCCTTCATGTTGCAGCTTTTCTTTTTTCTTTACAAAGGAATTCAAAACATAAACCAAAATCAATTAATGTAAAGGACAAAAAAAAACTACAGCTAATCATCAAATTGTCAAAAATGCTTCATGAAACATTGTTTATTAAAATATTGTGACCAAAAGTCGCAGGTTGTAAATATGAGAGCCACATTTTGATGAAACTGAATTTCTGAAGCTGTGACACCGAGTGTCTCTAATATATGCAGGAGGCTGATGAAATATTGAACATTTGTACATAATAATGTTATCTAGCACAACAATAAAAAACAAACTGTGGCCTCAAAAATGAGAACAAGCCACATTTCCAGAAAATAATCTAAATACAACCTGAATGTTTGCTTGTTTCCATCCAAACCTGTCGTGTAAATATTAATATAATATATATATAGAAAGAATTGATGGAGCTAAATGTCCAGTTTCCAGAGAACTCCAGTCAAAGTGTAAACCATGTGGAAGGAAACATGATGGAAATCTGACATTTCTGTGTGTGTCATGTATGTAATGTGATGAAGGTCACAGTCTCGTCATCGCTTCACACACTTCATGATTCATGTACATCATCATTTATTCACTCTGTCTTTTTCCATTTGCTTTTTATCCAGAAGCAAAACTTTTACACCTCAGACAAATGTAAAAAAAAAAACATGTTAAACATTTTGCTGAATTTCCAGTGTTTCCTCAAAGTTTTTTTTTTATGTAAATTGAAAATATTCGTAGAAACAGGTGGATAAAAATATACTGCAAAGTACAGTTCGTACCGCCACCTGATAGATGGAGAACAAAACCACAAAGGTAAAACAACAAAAAGACCTCAGACAAAAAGACAAGACAAATTTGAATACATTTTAGGAATGCATGATAATATTGGTACGTCATGGGTAGCCGCCAACATGCTTTTTATTATTTTAAGTTAAGTATTCCATACATTGAACAGTATTGTATTTCATGTCTCCATCTGCTGGTGGGCCATCACAATAAGAGTATATCGGATATCGGTTTTCGGCCAAATAAATTCTTATGTATCGGCATATTGGATGTCTGCAAAAAATCCGTTACCCTGCATGTCTAACACACTCCCATATGTGAATGAATGTTTTCTCCTTCCAGTTTTTTGGCTCTTCAGTGGCTCTTGGCTCTTACAGTGTGTTCTCAGTGCAGTGTAGGCAGGTGAACTCAACACTGAGACTAAAATCTGAAAAATCTCTGTTATTTCCGCACTGCACAACAAGGGAGAAATCTGCATGAAGACAACAGATACCATTGATCAAAGCAAGCCTTTATAATAATGTAAAAACAAAGGTGAACATACTGCTTCATGTTGTAAACCTAATTGTGCGCACATCTACAGTAAGTACCTTTAATCGTGGATAACTTATTAAATTTGTTCTGTAGTTTGTTGGATCTGACTGTTTCTAGTGTCCGGAGAGACTGTCTGTAACCTGGCGGTTGGTTAACTGCTCGCCGCCATCTGTCTCTCCATTACTGAGGCCAGAATATCCAGAACGAGGAGATGAGTTAGGGATGGGCTGAGATCACTCAAGCAAACCTGCTCCAAAACGCAGTAACATGCTTCTCTTTATGCCTTCATATCTCGTCACTGGAACGATGATGTTCAGATTTTCACAAAGACACAAAACAGAAAGTTACGTTTCTGAGGAAAAGCTTTTCGTTCGTTTTTAGTCACTTCTTTACATTAAAAGTTTATTTCTATGACATGACATGACCTGCACCTTAAAGGAATACTTTTAACATTTTGAAAAAATGCCATTTACTTTCTTTCCAAAAGTCACCGCAACGTCTTTCCTGTTAAATCTAAGAATACAGTCAGCAGCCGGTGAGCTTTGAACAGTGTAAAATAGATTTTTCATTGTGTGACTGGTGGAGGAGCTCGTTTGCACAGAATCAGTGTTCAACATGTGCTTGTAGAAAAAGGAGTGCATGGTACAACTACTATTGATTTATTCATTCATTCATTCATTTCCGTAACAGCTTATCCTCTTGAGGGTCGCCGGGGGGCCGACCAGCTGACATTGGGTGAGAGGCAGGGTTCACCCTGGACAGGTCACCAGACTATCACAGGGCTGACACATAGACACAGACAACCATTTACACTCACATTCGGACAATTTAGAGTCACCAGTTAACCTGCATGTCTTTGGACTGTGGGAGGAAGCTGGAGTACCTGGAGGAAACCCACGCAGAGGGGCTCCCCAGCCTGGGTTCGAACCAGGGACCCTCTTGCTGTAAGGCAACAGGCAATGCTAACCACTGCACCACTGTACTGCCCACACAACTATGTTTTGGAGTTTTGATCTTTTCTTACAATCCAGAGGAAAACCTTTGTGATGTATTTGTTGGAATATTAAAGCTTAAAGTCAGCTGAGTCGTCATGTCCTCTGCTAAGACTCCAACAAACAGACACGTCACACACCACAGTCTAAACTACAGACGTCTGCTTCAGCAGCTCTGTCTCTTTATGTGGATTAATCTCACTTTGTTTCCTTTCATTTGTCTCCTGTAGACTGATCAGACAGATCTGCAAACAGCACAAAGACATAAGACAACCCACCTGAAATGACTTTGCTCAAGTTTTGAACCATTAGGCTTTATCATTACACAGATTTACACCATGTTTTTGAAAGCTTATACCAGTATTTTGGAGACTTAAAGGTCCAGTGTGTAGGAATTAGGGGGTATCTGGGCAGAAATGGAAGATAAGTGTGTTTTCTTTAGCGTATCATCACCGGAAAATAAGAATTGTTGTGTTTCCGTTACCTTACAATGAGCTGTTTATATCTACATAGGGAGTGGGTCCTTGATTATTATCACCATGATGCACCATCTTGTTTCTACAGTAGCCCAGAACGGACAAACCAAATACTGCCTCCAGATAGGGACATTCATGTTTTAGCATTGGCCACAGTAGTTAGAAGCCCCTCTGTGACGAGCAGCATCGGAGAAACACTGATTTTTTTTTAAATGGTGCTTTATTTTGTGTTTTAAGCAGTTTTAATCCGTTTGTTTTGGAGAGGAAGAGACCTCTAAGGATAATGCAGCTTCCGCTAAAAACCTCCTGAACAAAGAGCGCTGAAGGAATTCTAACCTTGAGAAGTTTCAGCTGGTTGCAGTCTGCAGTCCTCACCACTAGGTGCCACTAAATCCCCCAGAATCTGACACACTGGACCTTTTATATCTTAAAATGTATTGATGTTATTAAACATCATAAAGGAACATTCTAGTCCCTTTAAATAAATGACATGTGCAGACATCAGCAACACTTATAGACGTATGTTTTAAATAACATTTCCCTTTTAGAATGCTCGTTAGTCAAAGTCACGTGTACCATGTTCCTTGTTAGTTTCCTTGTTAGTGCATTTGTTTTATGCCTTGTCCCTCGCTCTCCCTCCAAGTTTCCTCTCTGTCTCTAGTGGCAAATTATTTTATGAAAGCAAAAATGTCAGTAAACCCATGAATGATTTATTTTTAAACATGTACTTTAGTGATTTAGTATTGAACTTTCATAAAGTTGAGGCTCTTAAGATAAGAAAGAAGCAGAGCAACAGAGGCTGAGAAATGCTGATTTTAAGTCACTACTTTTGGTCAAACTACAAACTCCTTGTTCCTACATTTCCCATGATTCAGCTTAATAGTTTCCTTTGAAACAGCCACAGCTTTTAAACATCTTCAGTTTATAACTCAGGCTCTTTGTTATAGATTTGTAAGTTCAAGTTTCGATGACCTCAGTGCCATCATTATGACATAATCAGAGCTGTTTTCTCCCGCAGAGCCACAGAAGGCATCAAGCAGACAGAGCCGGACTAACGACCAGTAAAATGATCTTCATGTCTTAAATTGACTTCCCCTTTAAAATCTAAAACTTTTTTTCTGTTTTACACAAAACAACGGATTCACCTTTAAACTGAGTTAATATATCAGCAGGTGGAGCGAACTGACACTGAAAGGGAAACTGTCTCTGCTGCTTTGAACTCTTGTCCTCTGGAAGTCTGATGTGTTGACAGTGACCCTGAGTGCAGGGACGGGTCTGACAGTGTCTCACCCTCCTCCCCTCACAGCTGGTCAGGGTCTCATGCAGCAGCTGTCAATCATCTGGATGAGCTTTCATCTTTACTCTGACTGATGCAACCGGCGCCCATAAAGCCCTTAAGGCTCCTTTACACTGTGCGACTTTGAGCTGTCTGAGATGAAAGGTGACAATCGTGAGAGAAGAAGCACATTTGCAGCTTTGGAGTCTCTGACAGAGGCGAACTCGCCAACCTTGAGACCTCTAAAATATGGAGGATTTTGAAATGAAAGTAGGGGTCTTTGGTTCCTGCCCCAGAAAAGTTGAGGCTCATAAACTTTGTTTCCTGTGTTCAGGTGACTTTGAAAGAATGAAAACACCAAAGTATTAATTCATTCATTATATGTAACCACTGCAGGGAGGCTGGAGACCATCCCAGCTGACACTGGGCAAGGGGCAGGGTACACCATGGACATGTAGAAACAGACAGTTTCACAAAATGCATGCTCCTTTACTTTAAAACTTAACGTACAAAACAGGAATTCTTTTTCCCACGACGTCTGAAATTTGCTCGGGTATTTCTTTCTCCTAGTACTCTCCATGTTTCTCTCTGTCTCTCACCTACTGAGGCTGACAAGGTGTGAGCAGCTCCACTCTGCATCATGAGCACGTCAGGAAACAAAATTTGGTAACTTTTAGAGTTGTTTATACACACTACAGTGCCTGAGACTGTTTGAGACGATGAAAATGAAAGTGGTGTGAAACTTTGTCATAAATTGGGAGTAACGTGAGACAGCTGTGACCCCAGAAAGAAACCAGCAGAGTCCCGCATGGGTCCATTT
The DNA here is from genome assembly GCA_035609425.1 of Epinephelus awoara. Classification (NCBI taxonomy): domain Eukaryota; kingdom Metazoa; phylum Chordata; class Actinopteri; order Perciformes; family Serranidae; genus Epinephelus; species Epinephelus awoara. The sequence goes on along the minus strand of CM069298.1, from coordinate 5,837,286 downwards.
TTGAAAACCCGTACCAGCCTATACCTGTAAGGTTCAGTACCAGAACCAACATGTTGCACATCATAATGTCGAAGTCAAAGCTGCACCCTTTAATGAAGTCCCATGACCCTGTGCCCATACCCATGAATTTATATACATATTTTTTTGTGGGTTACCCAGGGGAACTGACAATGCAGGACTCTAAAACGAGGAGACGGCCTTTGAAAAACGAGGGGTTGTCATGTATCGTCAGAGTCCAAATTCAGGACTAAATAAAATTACAGTGTGACTGCTGTGAGGACCCACGACCACAAGCCAGCCAATCAGAATACAAGGTGGAAAGACATAACAATTCATAAGCAGCATTTGTGAGTAAATTTTAGGGGAAAAAACAAACATACAAACCAATAAGCGTGTTTATGGTGTTGCTTTATTTTAATACATGCTCTGCTCTCACATGCTTTACAGTCTCTCAGGATGTTGCATTGTTGCGGCCGCAAAAACTTATGCAGCTTTGGCCAGTCCCTGTGAATTCTGCGCAACTTTGCAATTCTGTCCTGTCACTGCAACTTTACTGAAAATTTGACTATTTAAGTGGGTAGAATCTAATTTCACTGTAGAGCTACATGCAGCATATTGATTCATTCGGGACAGGAACTCTGTGCCCGAGTCCCACGCACAGTGACAGGGCTAACTGTTAGCATCACGTAGCTAACCGCCCCCAATAGTTATTAACAGGTTTGAGTTGAGCCACTTTGGTGTTGGCGTGAGATACATAGGTTGGTGTCAGATGTTAAACGCTGCTGCAGAGCCTCTGCCCAAGCAGCGAAATATGTTGAGTAGTGATGAGACCATATTGTGCTGTGTTAGCTCGTGCTAACCGGGCAGAGACAACAGAAGGAAAGCGACTCATAGAGACGGTTCTTCAGTGCAGCTCTCCACCCCTAACCCCTCCACCGTCACATATAAATTCTAATTCTGTGGGAAACACTAATAATAATGAGGTCTGAATCCAAGACAGCATCACAACCATGTTTGCAGTGTTCACTTTCACTTATAAACATCGCAACATGCCATGAAATCAGGCATTTAGGGCTGCAAGTATCACAGAAACAAGCCATAAACCCTGGAGGGACTGACTTTATTATTGACCACACATTCATGGCACAGTCTGACAGCCTCATATTGATATAGTAAAGTATGACACAGATTGTGACCAAGATTTTATTAGACCGTCCTGCAGTGTGACAAGCAATAAACTCACTGCGGTCACAGTCTAAACACACATTTACTCCTCTCTTTCCTCCTGCTTTCAAGCACCGGCCACACACACACACAGGAAATCATTTATATGTCCCAAAGCATTCAAACATCATTGTGATCAAAAGATTCAAACACCTACACACCGGCTGATCGTGTAGAGTTTATTCCTTTCATTTATTTTTACATGAAAAACATTTGATGTCTCCTGCTTTCACACAGAGGCTCGGATCTTTATCACTCTGCATAAAAAGTTTACATAGATTTCCTCATCTAAATGTCCATTTCTGTGTCTGTTCCTGCCGGTATCTACAGACTGAAGGCAGTTACAGGATGAAACAAGTCGACCTGCTCTCCCTCAGCACCAATTTACATTTATGGCTTTCATCCAGGGAGACTCTCAGAGAGCGCAACAATCAAAGAGGACTCAGCCTCTGCATCACTGAAGTTACAAACATCAGTGTTTCCTCGCTGAGCACAAACGGTCATGATGGAAGTTCCAACAAATATGCAGCCAGTTATGGCTGAGAGGACTCATTTGTCGTACTCGTATTCTGATTTACACAGTTATTGAAGCAGCTGTGTGTGTGCTGATGTGTGTGTGTGTGTGTGTGTGTGTGTGTGTGTGTGTGTGTGTGTGTGTGCAGGCTCCCTGCAGGGTGTGTACCAGCGGCGTCTCTACAAGGAGCTGATGAGGAACTACAACCCGTTAGAGCGACCGGTCAGCAATGACTCTCACAGCCTCACCGTCCACTTCAGCTTCAGCCTGCTGCAGATCATGGACGTGGTGAGAACACACACACACACACACACACACGCTATGAATGTAGTAAGTGTTAAATAGACCTTCAATTTGATTAGGTGAATGATTTAAAGAGCCTCCCTGCTGGTGGCTGTCATCGTGCATTCTGGAGCTAATTGGCCAAATAAAACCAGACACTACTGCGAATAAAACCCTGAACTAGGTTTTAGGGGGAGAACCAGAGTTTGGTGCTGAAGTTATAATAGCGTGTCCACATACTTTTGGCCATGTATTGTAGTTTTCATAGGGAAAAACAACAAATGGCTCAGATTCAGAGCAGATCGTTACTCTAATCAGCCGCCGCAGGATTGATACTCATTACTGACTTCAGTGATTAACTCTCACACTGTGAAGTCAGATGGTGTAATACACACACACACACACACACACACAGTGATGAAGGATGAACTAAATGAACACACACTCATTCATTTGTAACTCACACACATCTTCCACCCACTTTAGCAAACACTCAGTCTGCCTCCTGCCAGGTACTGACAGCTTTCATCTTTGCTCTCACAGCACGCGACCACATACACACACACACACACACACACACACACACATGCACACAGTATAAGGCCATCATTAGATATGTCAGAGGTCTGCAACACTTTTCACTCTCTGTGAGTTTCTTGTTTAGGTTTCAAAACAGAGCTGCAGACTTACAACACACTGTTTATGCTGTGTGTGTGTGTGTGTGTGTGTGTAACTGAAACACACTCACATGTGCACACAAACAAACAAACAGACATGCACAGAGATAAAGATGCACTCAAGCCTCACTATGGCACTTTCTCACTGCAGGAAAGCAGGGCGGCTTGACTTCCACAGCATGTGACAACACACACACACACACACACACTCAAGCGTATACATGCACGCACACACACACACAGTTTGACCCAGCAGGCGGTCCCAGAGAAAAATTCTGTGTGAAACAACAGCTCTGTGCAGCCACAGTTGGACATCAAACCTTTAATACTTCATGAGTTTCGGCTGAAGTTTGTCTGTAGCTTCACATATAAACACTCACACACTGACAGGTGACACTGAAGGTTCGGTCAAGTTGTTAAAGGGTCAGGTGTAAATAGTTCTGAGTAAAGTCTCTCAAAGTTTTTACATCTGTGTCTGAGGTTGAAAAGTTGGTGAGTGAATAAATGAGGACGTACATGAAGGATGAAGAGCTAAAAACATGAGACTCTCTGCTCGGTGTTTCTGACAGTTCCTCTGCTGAAGGGAAACCTCTCGACATCCAGGTTCTCCCTCAGATATCAGTCTGCTCACTTCGTAGATTTCATCATCACTTTGGACTTTAAATTCCTCAAACTGTTCTTATAGTGTGAGCTTCAAAAGAAAGAGCACAGAGACAAGTCTAGGACAAAAGACAGCATCAGTCTGAACAACAATAAACAACATAATTACAGTAATCAGTCAGAGGGGTAATTAAAGACTCTCAGTGTTTCATAGAACAAAATAAACATAATATATTTTGCGGGGGCTCAATAGAGTTCTTGATCAATAGCAGTGACTCAGCCTGAACCTGGCCGGCTGCTGAGCATTCAACTTTTACAGACTTTAGTTTGGTCGACTCAACTTTCAATCTGACCTCTGTCACATGAGCCTCCATAGCAATTATGCAAATTTGCAGGAAAGCCCAATCAGTCTTCTTCCAGCATTGGCAGTAAAAAAAACAAAGTTGGGGAGTGCGGCAAAATGCCGCCTGCCTACTTTTGTTTATACAGAATGTGCCTTTTTCAGGGCAATGGGGGACGTGAGCAAGTAACAAAACGTGTAGCTCAGCGTGTGACGTAAACAGTGACGTGGGAGGGAAGCTGCGGCTGGTCAGTCCTTTGGTGATTCTCTCGTAAGTCGGCCCGTCCTTCACCGTTAGTTTGCGAGGGCATGGAGGGCGCACAATTCCTTGTCTTCCCAGTTGCTCATCTTTACGGTGTCTGTCAGGTTTGCGTTTCCCTCTTGCTACTAGCTGCTCGCTAATTCCTGCTATTCCTGCCTTGTTCTTCTTAAACCAAAAGGGTTCTGGCAATATGTCTACCCCTGTGCGGTGGAAAATTGGGCACCTTTGATGAACTCGCCATGCTCGCAGCTTGACGGCAAAACATCCCAACATTCACTGGGGCTACTGTTCCCATTATTCCATGATTTCATTCTTCTTCTACTTTCAAAACGTTTATCTGGGTGTACACACAAAGAACATTTGCTAGACTACAATTTTGAGCTACTTGTGTTTTAATTGAGTATTTACTTTATACTTCTCCACCACACTTTCTCCCACACTACATTTGTCTGACAACATAAGTTGCTTTCCAGATTCCACATTCTCCAGGGTGAATCACAAATGTGAGGAAGTCTGAGAGATCAAAATACCTCTGGAAACAGTTTGTTAGAAATACAACCAATCAGAGCAACAGACTGACCAGCTGGGCAGATGTGCCCAGTGTGATACCACTATAGTTGCAGCACACCCTCTGGTCCTCTTTTTTTAGGCCTTTCACATTATTTCTTATTTGTATCTGATCTTCTTCGTCAGCAGCAATAAACTCTTTGAGACCTGACACCTGTCATGTCGATCCATCTGGCCTCATTAGGTCATTAGTCTCGGTTAATACACGACCACATTAGATAATTAATGATATTTTTCACCTGTACTGTAATTTGAGCTGTAATTTTCAACGCTTCACCAGTATTTTCATATAATGACATGAGATGAATTTAAAAAATAGTCTTTATTAATGATTTAGATTTCCATCATTCACTCTGAGCATCATTACTTTGTTCCACCTCTCATTTCCTTACTTAATCATCAGATCTTCTCATGACTTAATTTCATCATTTTTACTCTAATCAGCCTCTTGAGTCAGATATACATTTTGTCTTCAGTATTTATGATCATCCATTCACACTGTCATTTGTTTCTTATTCCAACGATGTGAGACATTATTCCATATTCTCTCTCTTCTTTCATCGTTTTCAGGTCTCATCACTTTATACCACCGACTCTTCTTCTTCATCACACAGACACAGTCGCATCAATTCAGACCAATTTTAAAAAGACTGACTCAACTTCATCTTTCTAGTTTTCATCCATTTTCATCATTCATAACAGCGTTCATCACCCAGCCTTGTAATTCATTACTTATTAAAATCAGATAATGACAGATTCAAATTCAGCAGAAGCAGCTTTTTCTCTCCTGCACATTTTCTCTGTCGTCTCCTGTGAGACATCACATTGTTCTCAGTGTTTCATGCGCTGATCTCAGGTGAATCTTTAGATACAGACTCATCTTCCTCCTCTACAGGTTATTTAAGAGCAGCTTGACTTATGTTAGTCTGCATTAGTCCAGCAGCTAAAGGGGGCTGAGTCTTCATGAGTGCTGTGGAAAGCCTTTACTAAAATTAGTTTCACATTTTAAAGCATGGAGACTAAGCATGCAGCAGGGACGACCGGGCACAGCAGGTAAAAAAAACACAACAGTTCACAACAGCAGGGACGTTTTACTATAACTACAGCCGCTACACTAATGAAGCCGAGTGAAAAGTGAAGTAAGTGGGGTTTAAACTTTTCTCTGTAGCTCTATTTTTTTGTTTTTGTTCATCTCACAGCTACATCACGAGCGCCCTCGAGGTAAAACTGTCTCAAAGTGTGCTTAAGTATCACTATTTGTGCAGTTTATCACATCTTGCCTGTCTCTATGACGACAAGCTTAGTTAAAGACACTCTTTCCTTTATGTGTGGTTTGATGACAGAAGCTGTTTATTACAATATTTGGGCTAAAATATGAATCTGAAACAAACTGTTGAAATATGAGTATTTGGAACGAGTGATGGGATGTAACTACGTAAATTTACTCACGTACTGTCCTTAAGTACAAGTTTGAGGTATTTTCAGTCTTTATTACTTCATACTTCTACTCCACTCCATCTAAGAGGGCAATATTGTACTTTTCACTTCACTACAATGATGTGACACTTGGTGACAAATCCGGAGAAGTATTGGAAGTAAACAAGTCGCCATTAATGCTGTGGCGTTTCCCTACACCAGGCACGGTTTGAATGCAAGCTGTCCTAAAAAGGCACAATTTTCTCCCTTTGCTTTCTACTGTATGTAAAGTTACTGTGACAACATGGGGAAGAACCTGTGCAGTTCACAGCTGCTCCAACGGCAGCTAAGCTAACACTGCCTAGCTAACAGATAATGGTAATGTAGCCAACATCGGTGGGCTAATGTTACTGTCTGGGCCAGTAAATTAGTTACTCTATTGGGCAATGACCACAAAGTAAACATCACAAACTGTTATGAACACAATCAGAACATGTAGGTGTCCTTGTAAAAGCTTTCAGTGTTACTTTAACCAATTAAATACATCTGTTTATTATTAACACCAAGTGTTTACGCAAGTTACTACGAGCAACTGCAGACGTAATCAGCTAAAAGTCACCATTTGACACAGTCAATTGTTAAACTGAAACACCAGCAGCTCTATGTTTAACCGGAGTTTTGCACTTTAGTTAAAGAAGACTTTTGACTTCTGTACGCAGAAAGCCTAAGGCAGAGAGAGTAAAACTCCCTGCCCTTCCATGCGCCTACATGACAAGCCTAAGGCAGGGAGAATTAGGAAATCTTTGATATTTGCTGCTGTCACTGTCAACAGGCACCAGCAGATACCAGTGACCTCCCACTGCATTAATGGTGGAGCCGCGGGATGGCGGAATACACAAAGCAGTCAACATATAAAAAACAAACATATATGTTGTAGTATTATAGGCTGCTACTAATCTGAAAAGAAATATTAGCATCATATTGACAAACTACAGTGAAAAGTGGTTGTTTTTTTAATTGTGACATCACTGCGTTTCCAGACCTAATAGTGCCTTGTTGTGGTATTTTTACAGGCGTAATCTTTTGCTAACAATAATCCATTGGTTTCAACAATCGGCTGCATAATAACGTATAAATCTATAATACCCGTAGTTTGCAAAAACGTACAATACCAACAATATTTCTGGGAATTGGGTTGTGAAACGAGCTACGAGCCTTTCAAAGTGCATCTCAAGTCCACAGGATTTGCTGCTGAGAGCATAAATTTTCAGTGGATAGAAAGAGAGAGGCAGGATTGTCATATAGTCTTTATGTCCAGCTACAGTACCCACTGATAAAGGACGAGGCCAACAGGGAGGTAAAGTAACAGAGGTTTTATTAACAGAGGGTTTCTGGCATTTACTGTGGAGCAGCAGCTGCACGTTAGCACACGCCACATTAGCTCATAATCTCATAAAAAGTGATTTTTCTTTTCATTGTGACTTTAAACTCCCAGATCATCCTGCTCAGTCTGTCAGGAGCCTTCAGCTCTGCTAACAGAAGCCTGTCAGGGCACTGTGGGCTGTGAGCTGTGAGCTGTGGGTGGTGGCAGCTATCGGCTCCTATCATCTCCTTTCACAGCTGCTGCTGTTTTGCCTCGTTGCTCCTGAGTTTTATATCCAGTCGAGTTGGTTTTCTTCCTGGCCGGCCGGTCTGCTCTGTGTCTCCCAGGTTAATGTTCAGGTTGAAAAGAGCTGAACTCTGGTGTCCTCCCTCTCTGCAGCTGAGGACAATAAGCTTTACAAACACATTCAGGCTGCTGCTGCCTCTGTGACTTTGATAAAGCATTCATGTATACGGTCAACACCTCTGCTGTAAACATGATTTATTGCATCATTTCTGTTCTTTATTCAGGAAAATACTTCACATTAGGCTTCTTACATCAACACATTATAACTAGTCAACATCATGGTACGGTGAGAAAAATACACAAACATCATCTATCAAAATATATATGTATAGGGACGAGCAGCTTATCTCAGACGTCTTATATTTGCACTCATTATATTTGCACTCAGCACACTTTTTATTGCAAGTGCTGCAAAGCAGTTTTCCTCTGGATAAATAATTATTAATATTAATAATTTTATACATTTAGGACGACAAGGTTCAACAATTTACACATGTGAAGAGCTGAGTATTGACTTTTTGAACTGTACAAGTTTCCATTTTTATTCTTTATTGTTGTAAAGTTACAGTGAAATAAGAAGTAGTATTCCACGTATCTAATTTTTAATCCCATCATGAGTACATATTTAAAGAGTCACTGTGGTTTAATACAACTTAAGGCCTTTGCACACTGAGTCCGTTTTTCTGGATGACAGAGTGCTCACGTTGTGTAGGTAACAAATGTACTTGCACCAATCTGTGTGCCCATGGGCATGTCGATCTTAAAATGAGGTGTGGTCAGGTGCATTGCTGGCGTATTGCTAATTTGAGGCAGTGGAAAGCAGTCCCTCCATTGACCAGTCAGAAGTCAGAATGGTGCAGTATTTTCCTGCTATATTTAAAGGACGCATTATTCCGATTGTAAGACGCACGTACATAGGCAGGGTCACAACACATGTACACTCTGCTTGTTACACACACAGGGACGTGTGGGTGGGTCGCAGGTGGGTGAAACAATACATCATTATGAGGAAAATAATAGTGACATTCTGTAAGATGTGAACGTAGCAGAGATCAGAGCAGAGCTGCAGAGCTGTAGAGCTGCTGTCTGACTCCTCATTAAGACAGACACTGTGAGCGTTTAGCATGAGGAGCAGTGTACCTCCATTGATTATTTCAGAGGCTAAAAGTTTAGTTCTTTTTCCTCTGTCAAGTTTCTAACTACAGTTTTGCTGCTTATGTGTCCCACAATATTTGCTGCAGACATTACTTGTCTTACAGCATCATTTTCAGCAGCAAACCACTCACTTCTCCAATTTGACAAATTCACCATGTAAATCGCGGCACACCAAGTGCAGACACACCTGGCTTTCAGAGAGAATGAGGGATTACACTCTGACTGGTTGACTTCATGTTGCGCCCACAACACACCTCTGACTATTTAAGGGACGTAATAAAACCCCTTTGCCCCTTGTGCCTTTCTTTGCACTCAGATTATGTGCCGTTTAACTAGTGAAGTGGAGGTGGACACGACCTAAATGCACTCAAGGCTGTGTGCTATGGATCGCTTTGATAGGACCCTCCATGTTTTATTGTTTAACAGTATTTTATCAAATTATATTTAATGTGTTTTTAGAAACTGATTAAAGGAAAAAAAGATTGTTTAGTGTCAAAGTCCCAGCATGGACCAAGCATGAAGTATGGACTGGTAGCTGGAGAGGCGCCAGTTCACCTCGTGGACTGCCAAGGTACCCTTGATCAAGGCACCCAACCCCCAACCGCCCAGGGCGCCCGTCCATGGGCAGCCCCCTCGCTCTGACATCTCTCCATTTAATGCATTTATAGGCCCTGTTTGTGTATGACAACAGAGGGAAAAAGTTAAATTCACCCTCTGGGATTGGTAAAGTATATCCTCCTCTTCTTCTTCATATGAAATACAAAATGCTTGGTATTCACAGATCACACCCAAATCATCACAGGTTGTAGACGTCAACAGTTAAATGGAGATCACCTGTAGCCAAATGGCTTCTCTCGATTGTTGTAAAAATACACACTTGTATGTGAAAAGTCCAACTTTTGGTGAGTCAGTAAAACTGAGTCCAACCAAATCCATAAAAGTTGATTGAAAAGCAGGAGTCAGGGGAAAGATACAAGAAAAATTTCCAAATAATTGAACAAATCTTTAAAAGCATATATAAATTTCCATCATTGATTTTCTTAAACAGCTGCTCACTGTAGTTTTCAGTGATAAAGGGTATTTTTGTTGGGTCTATTTCTAGTGGCGGTTTAATTAATTAAAAACCACATTTGGTGCTCTGGTGAGTATTTATGGTGTAAGTGGGACTGAGTCAAAATAAACTGCAGTGTGTATGAACACATACTAATGAAGGAACAACAGTGTGGCTCACTGACGTGTTTAACAACAGGAAGAAGATCTATCAGACTCTAGACACACGCTGAGTAGATACATTCAGTGTTGAACTAAGTGAAGGGCAGGTACTATTAAATCATTATAACCTTTAATGTCCTCACCTTGGGGGAATCTCCCTCCTCCTACAGGGCGGCCGCTTGCTTACAAAGCCTCATCTTTTAATTCTCTCAGTACGCTCGGCTACCTGAGCATGAATTAACAGGGCGGACATTCATCAAACTGACGTTATTCATATTCATCCTCGCCTCTGCTGGCGCGCTGCCGTCTTTAAGATTAATTTTAAAGGATGAAAGAACGAGAGGAGAGAGGACAGAGCCATGACTGCAGCGAATCAGAGGGTCTTTAGTTAATCAGCAAACAGAACAAACACTGATTGTTGTTGCTGTTTTTCTGCTTTTAGGATGAGAAGAATCAGGTGCTGACCACCAACATCTGGCTGCAGCTGGTGAGTTTTCATCTTGACTCTGCTGTTTGAGTTCAAACATGTCAAAGTCAGTGTTTATGACTCCCCAAAAACTGTTCCTGTGTTCTGTTGCACCTCCTCAGTATCAGTTTAATCCACACCCTTTATCTTGTGTTCCTATCTGTTGTCCTGTTACATCAGTTTATTATCTATGAACTTAGTGAAACATCCTGAACCTTAGAGCACATATATTTGTCACTGTTGTGTGTTTCCAATACAGTAAGCATCATTTCTTGAATGTTGTTAGAAGTTTCAAGAACCACTGCTAGAACTTTTCCAAAAACTCTATTGCACATTTCTCACCGACATTATGTAACTGTGTCGATGGCCTAAAACCTTGTGTTAGTCTTGGGGAAACAAAATACACACTCCATTTTGTCTTGCAGCCACATGCTAAGAATCATAATGAAGAGATAAATTAGACCAATAAGAGATTAACAAGATTTAGGAGTCCAAATTGATGGCTCTCAGAGGCTGTGCAGACCCACTCATTTTTACTTTATTTGCCCTGTCAAACCTTTCAGGAAGTCAGCTGCATAAAATTCAGTTTTTGACATCAATAAACATTAGTGAGTCAAGTCAATTTTATTTATATAGCCGAATATCACAAATAACAAAATTGCCTCAAGGGTCTTTATCACCTGTGCAGCATGTGACACCCTCTGTCCGTAGACCCTCAGTTTAGATGACGGAAAACTTCCCAAAAGAACGTTTAACAGGGAAAAAACAAAAAGAAGAAAGAAACCTCAGGAAGAGTGACTGAGGAAGGATTTCTCTCCCTGGATGGACAGACTCATTGCTCATTGATTCCTGTGTGTACAGAATAACTAACATCAAAAAATAACAGTATGGACAATGAGAATGACAAAATCAGCCCAGTCACCACAAGCAAATGTTGGTATGGTATTTTTTGCAAATCAAAATAACGTTTCATTTGTACCTTTCATATGGTACACTCTGCACAGCACTTATTACCACTGACATGAGGATGGCATTGTTATGGAAGCATAGCCCCACCCACTAAACTCTGACAGCAGTGTTGCCGTTGCGTATGCTCGAGCCACATTGTCAGCATTATGATGCATGACAGCTACCTTGCTGAACTGTGAGGAAAAAATAGGCAAGACTCCTGTTCTATAGATGTTCTGCAGCAGAGAAGCAGCCTGAGCAGTGCTGCTCACGCGAGCAGTGTGGCCCGTGTGTTAGTGCTGTGTATGGAGCCCCATTAGTTGCTATCCACCAGTTCAGCCAACTCCATGTTGGGAACTGTGTGCAAACAACTCATACGCTGATGATGATCCATAATGATCCATAACTCAGAGGTAATGGATCATCAGTGGGTGAAAATCTCCACCCAGCCTCCCTCTGCTGTCAGACTGCTCTCCTGGCTTCTGACTACAGGAAATTAAATCACTCCCAGCCATTACAGATGGGTCTATTTGTGCCGCTCAGGCCGCCGGGGCTGCTGTGTAAACTGACTCTAGGGAAAGAAACTAAGTAAACATTGATAATAAATGGAAGCCTGCAGCCACATCATCCCATCCTTCCTTCAGTTCAGCTTCCAGAGAGACTCTGGAGGAATCGCACAACTCCAGCTCTGGTATTTGACCCAGATAAGTTTGCTGTGATGGAGAAAAACTGGATCCAGCAGGCAGTGAACAGAGTGCCAACTTCTGTCTCTGCTTCCACAAATACTTCATCTAGTGTTCTGCTGCTTGCTCTGTCAGAGCCGACACCTCCTGCACTCTGACGTTTCACACCTTTGTGATGTCGACTCCTGCTTCTTCTTTGTTCTTTTTAACTCACGGTATGAAACGCTGCTACTCTCTGCCGTTTGTCAGGCAGGACAGACTGTGGTGTGAATGTCAGAGCTAATGGAGAGCGTAGGAATTCATTTAGAAAGCTTCCTAAACCCATTTCATGCAGCTGTCCAAATTTAATTAGGTTTCATATCAGGTCCTGTGGAATGTGTGTTTGTAAAGTGGCGATGCACTAATCCGCCTTAATCTGCTCCTCTCTGATGGAAAGGTTGGTTCCTCCCCGGAGGCTCGGCATTTCCTCTCTGCAGCACCCTCCCAGGACCAACTAGTCTTTTGGCTTAATTTAATTTGGCGTTCCTTCTCCTTCTTCTTCTCCTCCTCTTCCTCCTCCTCCTCTGCTCATTGTGTTTTTTGTGAAGGGGATGAATGTCTGGAAGCGAGAGGAAACATTTCTGTGTGGGTTTCTTAATGTCAAAGTATTACTGCAGCTTTTGGAAGTTTCTCTCCTGGCAAACAAGAAAACTTTGACTCGCTGGCAGACTAAAAAAAGAATCAACATTAACATTTTGGAGCAGATTTCTTCCTTCAGGCGCTCATGGCGACCTGCTTTTTATAAGGTTTCAATTCCACTTTGTGGAGCATTGTTTTTATTTACAAGCTGTTGGTGCCCAGACGCATATTATCCACGGAGCACATGTATTAACACATAACATTCACAATTCTCAAATGAGACAAAAGGAAAATGTAAAAGCAAAGAAGAGAGACAGGATTTAGGAAGTTTAAAAATGAACAGAGCACACAGGTACAGTATATTTACCATGGTTACCATGTTACCATGTTACCATGTCGTGGTGAAGAAGGAGCTGAGCCAGGAGGCAAGGCTTTTGATTTACTGGTCCATCTACGTCCCAACCCTCACCTATCGTCATGAGCTCTGGGTAGTGACCGAAAGGATGAAATCGCATGTACCAGCAGCCACAATGACTTTCCTCCTTGGGTGTCTGGGCTCAGACGTAAGGTAAGGTAAGGAGCTCTGACATCTGGAGGGAGCTCGGAGTAGAGCCGCTGCTCCTTCGTGTAGAAAGGGGTCAATGGAGGTGGTTCAAGCATCTGATCAGGGTCCTCCTGGGTGCCTCGTGTTAGCGGTGTTCTGGGCATGTCCCACGGGTAGGAGGCCCTGGGGCAGACCCAGAACATGCTGGAGGGATTACATATCCCATCTGGCCTAGGAACACCTCGGGGTCCCCCAGGAGGAGCTGTAAAGCGTTGCTGGGGAGAAGGGCGTCGGGAATGCTTTACTTGACCTGCTGCCCCCACGACCCTGCCCCAGATAAGCAGATTAAAAATGGATGGATGGATGTTTAGCATGTTAGCATGCTAATTAGCTAATTATTCAGTGAACACAAAGCCCAGCTGAGGCTGATGGGAATGTCAATAGCTCTGCAGATATTCAACCCAAACACCAGAAAAAATGTTGGTATTGTTAATTTCTGCAAACCTTGCATATGTTGCATTTATACATTATTATGCAGCAGATACATTTCAGCTTAACAGTGCTGGGGTTAGGGTATGATCAGGTTTAGACACAAAAAAATGTGGTCATAGTCATGATCATGTTTTGGCTTAAAATACCCAGATTTGGGGGCACAATCCCAGCTTGAAATGCAACAATGTCTGTAAAAAAACAGTGGCTTTTTTGTAGCACTGTCCCTGTCAGAAAAACAATGATGGGTAGCTACAAAACACCCATGTTTGGTCGCTAAAAAGTCGCTGGAAACACAGCATTGACTCACTAAAAACAACCAGGTTGGTTGGTCTCAAACATTGGTCTGCAGCTTGGCAAGCTGGGTGCCATGCCATCCACCATCCCCTATGCAAATGTAACATATCCATAGAAATAGAGGGAGACCAGATCAAAACCTTGTGTCTTTGCAATATCTGCTGAGCATTTTAATGATTATATTTTGGTTACTCGAAGCACATGCTTAAAGATAATGTACGTGACATTTAAAGTATTAATCTAGCAGCGAATCCCTTTTTTCTGTGTATAGATATAGTGGATTAATGATGTCCTGAGCAGAGAATTAAGTCACCCTCCCTCTGTGTGTGTTGTGATCTGAGCTTCTCTGTGGTGAGACAGATTGTATGTTCATGCACATGTGTATCCCACTGCCTTGCCAATGGCTGCTGCTTTGCACTGTGCTCTGACGGCGGTAACCGCTGATATCAGGACAGAAGCCTCATACACTCTGAATTTTACATAGATATTCAGAAAGTTGATGCGGGCGCTTAACCGGTCCGTTGTGGTGAAGAGGGAGCTTAGCCAGAAAGCAAAGCTCTCGATTTACTGGTCGATCTATGTTCCAACCCTCACCTATGGTCACAAGCTGGACATCCGGGAGGGACTCGGAGTAGAGCCGCTGCTCCTCCACATAGGAGGGCATCTGGAGACCTCGGGGCCGCCCCAGGACACGCTGGAGGGATTACATCGCCCGGCTGGCCTGGGAACGCCATGGGGTTCCCTCGGAGAAGAGCTGACAGAAGAAGGACTGTCTGGGCTTCTTTGCTGAGGCTACTGCCCCGCGACCCGGACCTGGATAAGCGGAGGACGATGAGTACGAGCGTTCAGAAAATTACCTCAGCACAAGATAGGACCTGTTGACTTTTAAAGTATCTCACTAAAACTGCCATCTTCCTGTGTATGTCTCAGTCACCCTGACTCCCTCTGTATGACTTCTCTGTGTTATAGGAACATCCCACTTCATGTACTGGAGTTTAAGAAAGCATTTATTATGTTGTCAGCACGAGATGAGTGTTAAAATTCAAGCAAGTACAGTTCAAATTCCCGTCCCCCTGAGAATGAGCCATTTTTATTTTGGGCAAATGGATTTTCTAGTAGCACTTTTTGATTTGAATGATCCCCTGACATTTCCTGCAGCGCCATCATGAAGAGAATCTTTGCATTTTAAGCTTTCAGTAGGCCTCTGAGGAATCTAAACCCTCAGTCTGCTTTTGGCTCCTGTGACAGTCTTGTTTTGTGTCTCTCGGGGTCGACAGCGACTCTTCACATGTTGTTGAAAAGAAAGAATTAAAATGCCCTCAAAGATCTGAAAATAACCAATGACTCTGTCAGGGAGGATAATCCTATTAGAAAGTGCAGAATTAAACCAGAATGAATGTAATAATGAAGCTGAAGTTTAACAGTCGAGGATGGATCTCTGGGCAGTTTTTCATCCCTTTTTGAATCTTTTTGATCTCATTGCATCAGCTCAACTTCAGTCCTTTTTAGCGTGCAGGTTTCTTTAGGTCTCGTCATGTTTGGACTCTTTGAGCCTTTGAACCTCTTAAGACATGAGATGAGAGGGCGCAGTCGTCTTCGCCCGCTCATAGAAAATACATGTTAGCTCTTGATATGAGACAGTTTCTCATCTCACTTCTGATATCTGGACTCTTTGAGCTCTCGGTTACTGTTGTTACTGTGTTAAATGGAAAACTGTTTTTTAATTTGAAGACTACAGAAGCTTTTTTTAGTTTCAATTAAATTGTTTTTGATTGTTTTGCACATATCAAATAGAAAATGTGCCTGTGGTGCTGTCATTCTGTGAGAATGACCGTCCTGTTTTCTTTGCCAGCCTGGGAGTCTGTAAAGCTCTTTGAGGTGACAGGCTTTGATTCAAGGCTCTGCCTAACGTTAGCTACATAAACATGAACTTGAAGTCACAGCTGTGAGCCTTTCACTTTGGTTAGCATACGGCTACACTACTGGCAGCAACATCTCTGAAACACCACTGATATTGACACGTGTTTTATTTTGTTTATTGTCAGACTCCGTCCGTCATCTTTTTTGGGTTGCTTTGCAGCCAATGCTGGAATTGCATCTTTCTCTGCAGGAATCTCATCCATTGAATCTGGCTTTTACAATCTGAAGGGACGTGGATGCACACCTGCATTTATAGAACAGCCAACAGGAAAGGCCTGTCTGGCTTGTGTTCATAATGTTAGCATGTTTGGAAAAGGTGTTTAGTATAAGACAGTTGTTTTGTCGGTGAACCTCATGAGCTGTGATGGAGCTGAATTTTGTAACGTTACCTTTGTTTGTACTTGCGTTTAAAACTGTCTCTATTAACCCATGTTTAATGTGTGTGTTTTGTATCAACTAAACTTTACAGCACTTCACAGAAACCCTGCAGCTGATTAGCATTTTGGAGCTTTACCTGCAGAGTGACACAGACACACCACTGCACAAGTATAAATGCTCACAACAGTGTAGACCACATGTGTAGGGTACAGCATAGGCTCTGCATAGAGCTGACAAGAATAAATCTGCCTTTAGATTTTTGAAAGCCAAAGAATAGAGCCAAAAAGAAGTGCAAAAGTCCAGTTTTCTTTCAAAGCACTTCATCATAATACAATATCAGTCCCTCCAGGATTTCACGGGTTGTTTTTAAGATTGGTGCCACATGAAATGTCTAATTTCAGGGCCGCTGTTCAAAAAAATTGCGATGCCTGTTGAGATGTTTATAGATACTTTTTTTGTTTTTGTTTGTTTGTTTGTCTTGTTTGTCAGTTTTGATTTCACGTTGAACCCCTGCAGCAGTAGGTCACTTCTGATACCAAGCCGTTAACCTCACACCCACACAGAAACAGTTCAACTTCTTTAACCTGTTAACAACTGTGGGGTAACATTAGCGGTTTAATGCTAACAGTTAGCCCTGTCACTGCGTGTGTAGTCTGAGTGGGCGGAAGTTCGCTACATAGATCAGCCTCTCATTGGGCGGAACGAGCCACCCGCTGAAGTCCCGCCCTACCACCTCCGGTTGTGTAGCAGTTTTCAACTGTTTTCAACACGTCCTTTTGTGGGGATGTAGCCATTTTTCTGCCATGGTTCACGTCCTGTAGGTGATATTTTTGTGGGCATCTTACACCAAAACCTGTTTCCCCCTGGCAATATTTTTGCAAGCGCACCGTTGCTGTGGCACCGCCCAGAACGATTACGATTGGTTGAAAGAAATACAAGCAGCCGGGGCGTTTTTTTCTCCAATCTTAAACCTTTCTTTTCTTGAGAAAGGTCTGGTGAGCGAGACTACTGTGTGTGTGACTCTGTCCCAAGCCCAGAGTTCTCATCCAGCAGCAGCAGTCACATGATAAATAGATACACAGAGGGGTTGAGAGAATCACTACGCTGCACGCAGCTCTACAATAAAACGAGTCTTTACTCAACTTAAATAGTCAAATTTGCGGTAAAGTTGCAGTGATTGGACAAAATTGCAAGGTCACGCAGGATTCACAGGGATTGGCTGAACTTGCATTAATTGCTGTGATCGCACATGTTGACATCCTGAAAGGACCACAGTATGCTCAAAGGTTATATGGGATTTTTGCCCAATGACGTTAAAATAAAACTGCCAACTCATCAGCTCTAACAGTAATTGGTAAATTAAATTTATTAATTTCATTGTTGTGCTGCCGCACAGTAAACGTAACATCCAGGTCATTGCAGCTCATTAACTCATACTTCTGACTAATATGTTTCCATGTGACGCCCTATAAAGTGCTGATATTTCTTTAATTAATCAATATTTCAGAATTATTAGCCTGCATGTAAACTCACTGCTTAATGTTGAGGTGGTGACGGAGATGAAAGTGACACTACGGAATTAAAAAAACATTTTATGGTTCTTAATTCAAACCTTTTTTATTTTTTTTATTTTGAGGAACTTGAAGCATCAAATACATTTCAGAAAACATTTTGCATAGGTTTGCACCCCGGAAGTCATGAGACGTGTAGTTTGACATGAACTTCAGAGTCCTGTCTTGTGATTTTTGGGGGTGGGGGTTTCTCTGCAGCCGCTCTGACAGTTGTGCTTTCAACACATTCCTCTGGGAAAACATTTCAGCTCAGTGACAGGAAGTAAACAAGCCTGAGAGAGATGTATGTGCGACCTTCAGCCATCAGCGCAGACCAAAGAGCTGCGAGAGGCTGGGAGATTGTAATGAGGAGCGAGCTGGCCACCAGAGCTGCGTATGCAAATGAAGCGTCAGCACAGTCCCGATGTTTGTTGGCAGCGTGTCCCTCTTTTCTCTCACAGCCGCTCCGTTAAGACACACACAGCTAACAATGGCTGTTACATAAGATCCATCAGTGTAATCTAGATTTCACCAGCTGAAATATGGAGGTCAAACACAGACGAGCTGCTGCTTATCAGCTGCTTTCAGACTTCGCTTCTGGACATGTTTACTCCTCTCACGCTCTTTATGGAGACCTAATTTCCATCTTTTTGTTCCCCAGAATATATTGTATGGAAAGCAATTTTGAAATTATGCCTCACTTCAGCCAAATATCCATCTAACAGACAAGTACTTTAGGATGTGATGAGAATGAGAAAGAAGCAGGCCTTATTTATTCATTTTTCCATTTTGTTTTCACCACTTTATTTAACAGGGACAGCCCACATTAATAAACATTACTGTAAATGCACTAGATTTAGCCGATAGTGTTTTATTTATAGTCTCTGGACAGATGTTACAAAGTCTCTCCAAGAAAAATACAAGATTAAAATTTAAAAAGCTTCTGAAATGGTTTCTGTGTGCAATGTGTAATTTCAGACATAAAGCCATTATCATGCTCCATTACTAGGTGCTAATTAAAACATGCAACACAGAAGCAGCAATACACAGCAAGTGATGAATATTAATGTAAATAGAAATATGGACGAAACAAGACAACGTTGTGCTACATTTCAGTCACCGGTTCATTTTTCATAACTGCTTATCCTGAGAGGCAGGGTTCACCCTGGACAGGTCGCCAGACTATCACAGGGCTGACACATAGAGACAGACAACCATTCACACTCACATTCACACCTACGGACAATTTAGAGTCACCAATTAACCTGCATGTCTTTGGATTGTGGGAGGAAGCTGACACAGGGAGAACAGGCAAACTCTGCACATGGCTCCTTCACCTCTGGGTTTGAACCAGGGACCTTCTTGCTATGAAGCAACAATGCTAACCACTGCACCACCGTGCCACCCTGTACTATACACCGATCAGCCACAACATTAAAACCACTGGCGGGTAAAGTGAATAACAGTGATCGTCTTGTTACAGTGAAATATTCCATCGGGAAACCTTGGGTCCTGGCATTCATGGAAATGCTACCTGATGCGCTCCAACCACCCAAACACCATTGCAGATCAAGTAAACCAAAAATAGGAGACAGTGCGCTCAACTCACAGAAACAAAAAATTGGGTGCTGACCCTTCTTCAGTGTGCTCTGGCAAACAATACAACAGCACGCACAGGCGCGCTTAATTATAAATCAACCTGGCTGACACAGCTTGTAAATCACAGCAGTGGGAGTCAATTGGTGGCTCACGCTCAAGTCACGTGACCATGCAAAAGAAAAGAATTAACAACTAAGACATTAACAACAAAAATAAACCTAATGAGGATTACACACGATTCATAAAAAACATGCAAATGAGATTTCCTCATTTAAACCCATAGGGATAAGTGTGTCTAAGAAATGGATCCAGTATGTCTCTCTCTGAAGCGGGATCTTGTTCCTGTTACCAGATCTGCGTGGCATGTTAACCGTCTCAATGCCCATGTAATGTAGTTCACTTACAGTGTGTTTATGACTATTAACGTGTCTCACAACGGAGGATTTTTCGTCATTATTACGAATGGAACACTTGTGTTCGCAGATTCTGGTTTTTAACTCACGTTTTGTTTTACCAACATAATATACCATAAATCGCACGCACATTTTAACAGATAAACAACATGTTTTGTGTTGCATGTGATTCTGCCTCTGACTTTAATGTCAACTCCGGACTTTGGATGAGAAAATGTTTTACCTTTGATCATAGAGTAACAGTGTACACAATTATGACATGGAAAATATCCAGATGGAATTTTAGACATGAAATGTATCCACTCACAAGACACAGACTAAGTAAACCCCCTTTTGGCAACGGCACTTGTCGATGGCAGCGACCTCCCAAGAGGACAATGCACCATGCCACACCACAATAGCTGCTCAGGAATGACCTGAGGAATGGAACAAAGAGCTCAAGGCAGGTATTTTCTTGGCCTTCAAGTACCCCAGATCCCAATCTGGTCGAACATCTGAGGAACGTGCTGGTGCGCGAGGGGTACCCTGGATCCACGCTGAGTCCTCCTCGGACCGGACTTGGCTCTGACTTGTTAAGGAATGGACACAGGAGTTCTGTGTCTGGTACCAACGTCTCAGCTTCAGATCTTTTAGGTCCTGTGGGACCTCCCTTGGGAGGTGTTTCGGGCGTGTCCAACCGGGAGGAGACCTCGGGGTCGCCCCAGGACACACTGGAGGGACTACATCACCCGGCTGGCCTGGGAACACCTCGGGTACCTGGTCTGCACTGGTGTTTAGGTTGATGGAGCGTGTCAGGTGGCAACCACATGAATGTCAGAACCAAAGTTTCCCGACAGAACACTGCACTGTAACAAGGTGATCAATGTTGTTCACTTCACCTGTCAGTGATTTTAATGTTTTGGCTGATCGATGTATGTTATCAGGCACTAATTGAGACATGCATTAAAACACAGAAGACTACAGTAAAGAATTAAAAAGTTTGAAGTTCCATTCTCACTCTGCACACAGCTAAAAGCAAATGGTAACTTCAAAAACAGAAAACATCACTTCTATGTGCACAAGAGACTGAAACAAGATATAAAAAAATGTGTGTGAGGATACAGAGTTGGTGTGAACATTAGTATTAATATCAATGTGTGTGTGTTTTGTTGTTTCAGTACTGGACAGATTTCTACCTGCAGTGGAACATGTCTGACTATCCAGGTGTGAGCAACGTCCGATTCCCAGACAGTCAGATCTGGAGGCCGGACATCCTGCTGTACAACAGGTACGAGCCCTCACTGCTGCACACACTGCTTCACTGTGAGCTCTGAATTTATCTGAGCTGCACTTTAACTGAACACTGTGCTTTGTATCTGTTGGAACATTTAACTTGGAACTTTTCTTCTTGTAATGTCACTATTTGTAAAATTTGACCAGGCAGCACCAGTTTACACCCGAATTGTTTAAAATTTCTGGAAAAACTTGCTTCGTTAAATAATTTTAAGATACTTGACAAAACAATCTCAACTCAAGGTCCAGGTACTCTTTCAGTCTGGAGCTTTCAACAGATTTACATGGTCTTTATAAGCAGAGAGAAGACAAAGAATTACTCTGTCATATACACACACGCCCGATACAAGCTGTAAATGGAGGGATGTCACAGCCCATGGACAGGCAACCCAAGCAGTTAGGGGTTTGGTGCCACATCAGTGACATCACTTGCATTATTTGAAGTCACTTGTTTTGTTCTGACACTGAATATTCATCCCTGTGAAATTCTGTGTACTCAGTTTTCTTCTTTAAATAAAAAAGTCAGAAACGAGCAATCCTGTTGACGAGGGAAACTTCTTGGACGGGCATCCAACTTCTTTTTTTATTCTACCCCAGACGACACATTGCTCGGATCAATTTGTCTGCGGTGGATTGAGGATGTTTTAGTTCACGGTGAGACGCCCTGAATGAGGCTAAAGACAACTCACTCAGTTCGTTTTCATCCCTCAGTTCTGATTCAGTAAACAAGCTAATTCAGCTAATTCCCTCCTGAAGATCAGTCCTCTCCCTGTCAGGATTAATACCTCACTGTTAACTCACACATCAGAGCTGCTGGCTGTGGGAGGATCGCTGCTGGACGCTGACGAGCGTTTCAGCTCATTAACTGAGCGGTGTTTAGGAGCACAGTGTGTGTGGGGGGGAGGGGGGAGGGGTACCGTCAGAGGGAATATTGACCTGGCTGGCTTTAATGAGAGGGGGCCAGTGAACGGCACCACAGTCTGACTTTGAATTATGATTTGGGCACAGGGTCAACTTTACAGCACACTTACTGTAGTTTTACTTCAGAGTTTTCTTCTATGAGCCAACATGCTCCTCCGCCCACTCAGTCCAGTTTGTACATATCGTGAGAAAAGTGAACGTTTCTGGATGATTCACAGCAAAAGTTATGTTCAGTTGTTAACTTTGTTTTTTAACATGTTGGAAGCAGTTTAACATTGGTGACTCTAATGTTTTTAATCTTCAGCTTTCAGCATTTCTTGTATCAATGCTGGAGTTTTGAGTCCAATACTGAGATGTATTTGAGAGATTAAAATAAAGGAAAGACAGCGATATATTGGCTGATAACACCGAGCCACAACCCATCCAGATGTGTGTGTAACAAGCAGAGTGTACACATGTGAACACACCCCTGTAGACACATTTTACTCTCTGGATAATGGGCCCTTTAAATAGCAGGAAAATACTGTACTATTCTGACTTAAGACCAGGTTTTTCATTTCAGTAGTGCAATCATTTTTTTGCTGCCATAAAATAGCAATTTGCCTAAGTGTCCTAAACATACCTCATTTTAAGACCTACACACCCATGTCTGTTTCTTTTCCTCAGAATATCACACAGAAAACATGAAAACATTATTTTGTATGAAAATTTCAGCTGCAACATGAATCCAAATATGATCTTCTCTCTGGAAAAAGAAAAACTATCATCTGTCTCTTGACATGTTAAATAGTTTTTGCTTACTTGTTGAGTGGAAGTGTTGCAGGTCAACAGGCTGCTTTCACTTCGATGATGAACATCATATTTATGGGTTAGTGATGACACAGACAGCAAAACAGCTGTTTCACACACAAACAGCAGTAAAGGCAGAGAGCTGCAGGTCTGTTTGCTGGTCTGAAATCTGGTGTGTTTGCAGTAAGAGAATGATACTGACAGGAAGCCTTGGCTCTGTGCGTGTGTTATGGTTCTTGAATGTGTCACAAGAAGAGTTCAGTCTGCAGTCACAGACCTTACTGTTGATCTTTGTTGTTTTGTTAGTTTTATTCTTCTTATTCACTTTTGGGGAATTCTTACAGGTCTTTAAAATTATTACTTTTTTTTTTTTTTTTTTGGTTTTAAATCAAAAGTGTTAGATGGCCCCAAAAATACAGATTTGAAAATCAGTTTAGATAAATTTTTAAATTGTTATTCAGAAAATGGGGCTGTTTTTCTTAGTTTCTTTAAAAATTCATCATTTGCAAGGTTGCAAGGTTTCACTGGGGAGTGTTGATTTATAGAGTATCCTGTCTGTGTGTGTACTTGTACTGAGTGTTAGACCTTGAGAAAATGAAATATTTAAAAAGTGAAGATAATTTTGTAAAATGAGAACAATGTAGAAAACTGAGAACATGTTCGGGAAGTAAAGACATTTAGTGAGGGCATTTTAAAATTGGAATGCATTCTTTGAAAAAGTGAGAACATTTTGAATTATGAGGAAATTTGGGGAAAGTGAAAAGTAAGGAAATTAAAAAAAAAAAAGTTAGGCCAATTAGTGGGGACATTTTGAGCTGTGAGGACGTTTTTTAAAAAGTGAGGACATTTTGAACTATGAGGACATTTAGGGAAAGTGATATTTATTGAAAAGTGATGACATTTTTTGAAAAAGTGAGCGCATTTAGTGAGGACATTCTGAACTATGAGGACATTTGGGGAAAATGATGACATTATTTAAAAGTAAGGACGTCTGTCGAAAAACTGAGGAAATTTAGTGAGGACATTTTGAACTATGAGGACGTTCCGGGAAAGAGAAAACATTTATTGAAAAGTGAGGATATTTTTCTAAGAGTGAGGACATTCATAAATATGGAGACATTTGGGGAAGTAATGATATTTGTTAAAAGTGAGTACATTTTTTTTAAAAAGTGAGAACATTTAGAGAGGACATCTTGAACTATAAGGACATTTCTGGAAAGTGATGAAATGAGAACATAGTTCTCAGTTTGTCTCATGAAACATTAATAAGAATTTAAATAATCTTCACAGTGTTGTGGGTTTTATTTCCAGCGGCTGCCTCAGTGGACTGTTACAGATAATAATTTATGTCAGTGAGGGTCCTCACAAGTACATAAGGACAAACGTGTGTGTCATCAGCTGTTGCCTTGATGAAACTATGATTTACTCCCCACTCGGCGCCCTCTGATGGACACTGACTGTATATCTGTCTCTGTCTCCACAGTGCTGATGACAGGTTCGATGCCTCCTTCCACACCAACATCCTGGTCAACTCCACTGGATACTGCCAGTACCTGCCACCAGGTAACACCCAGAGGCCACTCCCACTGGTGACAGACCTCAACCATGACTACCAAGCCAACACACCTGTTTGATTAACCCTTTCACTGTCAGAGAATAAAGTCAACTGTAAATAAAAACAGGGAAACATCTTCGATCACTTTCCTCCAGACTAAAATATAACGTATAAAATATAATAACGACAGGACTGTTTGTTTTCTACAGATTAACTGTTTGTCTTTAGAAATCGTTACAACACCCAGTAAAGAGCACCACACTTCCTATGAGGGCTTTTGGTGAACGACTTCATCAAACCCTGACAGATATGTAGCCTGTGGTTGATGGAGGTCTGATGGAGGGCGGGGGAGTCAGCATGAGGTCAAGGGGTCAACAGGAGGAGGTCAGGAGGATCTATGGTCCTGACTGATGACCTGAGACTCGTCATGACTTTCAACCAGGCAGCTCACAGAAACATGACTGTGTAACACCGAGAGTTAAGATTTTATTTTTAATCTTTTTATTTTTGGACACAAACATCCAAAAGGCAGTAAAGACCAAAACCATAAACATGCACGGTAAAACTGACACAGGAAGTCTTTTCCTACTATAACAATGAGAGGATATTAGTACTGCTTATTTTACAGTTAATGTTGGAGTTTGATTCCGTATTTCACCACGGAAAGAAACTGTGTTTTGCCATATAATTAACACCAGAACAAACATTTCTTGCAGCTTTACAGACTGAAACAAACAACATCAATCTGCAGACTGACCAACAGTTTATAGCCGAACCACAACATGTCAGGAAGAGGAGGGAAACCCATCAACCGATCAGAAATCAATAACCAATAAAAGTCTTAACAGCTCTATTATCACTGACAGCTGACATTGATTGGTGTGAGTTGGGAGGGGCGGTGGTGACAGAGATGAACTCAGGCTTCAGGTTTCAGCAGCAAGACAGAAAATCAGATTTAACAGAACTATAAATATATAAAAAGAAACAGAAAAGACTTAAAGAAAAGTAAATGATTTACCAATAAAAAACCATAAAGGAGAATATTTCTCATCATCCGATTCAGGTTTTTTTTTGCTCTCAGTCAGACAGAACGACTTCACCCTTTAATTACACATATTTTTTGTTATTTTTTTGTATATTAACTGCTCAAAAATAAATAAATAAAGGAACACTTAAATCACACATCAGATCTTGATGAACTTGATTATTCAAGTTGAAAATCTTTACTGACGTACACTGTATTATTTGATGAGAACAAAATGATGTAACAAGGGTCAATGGAAACCAAAATCATCAGTCCACCGAGGGCTGGATTCAAAATCACAACAAAAGTCAAAGTGAAAAATTGAAATCACAGGCTGATACAACTCATAATGTGACTCAGTCTGCCTGTATGCATCCTGACATCGTCTGGGCATGCTCCTGATGAGTCGGTGGATGGTGTCCTGAGGAATCTCCTCCCAGATCTGGATCAGGGCATCAGTGAGCTCCTGGACTGTCTGTGGTGGTACTTGGCAGCGGCGGATGCACCGATGCATAACGTCCCATAGGTGCTCCATTGGGATAAGGTCAGGGAAACAAGAGGACCAGACAGTGGCATCAACACCTTCATCATCCAGGGACTGCTTACACACTCTGGCCACTTGAGGTCAGGCATTGTCCTGCACCAGGAGGAACCCAGGACCCACTGCACCAGGAGGAACCCAGGGATTGCTGCACCAGGAGGAACCCAGGGCCCACTGCACCAGGAGGAACCCAGGACCCACTGCACCAGGAGGAACCCAGGACCCACTGCACCAGGAGGAACCCAGGGATTGCTGCACCAGGAGGAACCCAGGGCCCACTGCACCAGGAGGAACCCAGGACCCACTGCACCAGGAGGAACCCAGGGCCCACTGCACCAGGAGGAACCCAGGACCCACTGCACCAGCGTCAGGTCTGACAATCCCTCTGAGGATTTCATCCTGGTACCTAACAGCAGTCAGGGTACTGTTGGCTATGACATGGAGGTCTGTGTGACCCTCCAAGGACATGTCTCCTTGGACCACCACTGACCCACTGCCAAACCGCTCATGCTGGATGATGTTACAGGCAGCTTAACATTCACCACGGCATCTCCAGACTGTTTCACGCCTTGTCACATGTGCTCAGTGTGAACCTGCTCTCATCTGTAAAGAGAACAGGGCGCCAGTGGTGGACCTGCCAATTCTGGTGTTGTCTGATTAATGCCAATCAAGCTGCATGGTGCTGGGCTGTGAGCACAGGTCCCACTAGAGGACGTCGGGCCCTCATGCCACCCTCATGGATTCTGTTTCTGACAGTCTGGTCAGAAACATGGACACCAGTAGCCTCTCTGAGGAACGTTTCCAGCACCTTGTTGAATGTATGCCACCAGAAATTAAAGCAGTTCTGAAGGCAAAGGGGGTCCAACCTGGTACTAGCCAGTGTCCAGTGAGTGTAGCTCATTTTCCAATTTGGTGAGTTCTACAAACCAATTGAAGTTAAGGAGGAACTTATAAGAACAACTCCACCCTTTAATTACACCTATTTTTATTTGATATATTTTATATTTATATGTTATTAATTCGTAATTAGGTCTTTCTGTAATTATCCTGCTTCTATTAAAACTATAATCCATATTTTTCTTCTTATATAATTCACCACATTCTCCTTAGTTCTGTCTCGGCTATGTGTCATCACAGGAAGCTCTATTCTTAATATTGTATTTTTACCTTCTTTGCTGTATCCTGTTCCTCTGTGGTGCAGCAGCGTCCTGATTTCTCCTCAGGGATCATTAAACCTTCATCTTTTTTTGGAGGCTGGTTTGGGAACAGATTGGATTTCCCAGCTGATCCTCACAAAGTTAATGGAAACCTCAAACACAGTGCTCCTGAGCAGACTGATGGATTCTCCGAGGGACACCAGACGTGTTTTCTTGTTTACCCGCTGGGGGAAAAAAATCAACTTTAAAACACTTTTTATCTTCTTTTCAACACAGAGTTCGTTCGATGCGTCGCCATCTGAAATCAGTCAGTAAACAGCAGCTCGTCCTCTGTCTGAGGGAGTTATTATGTTTCTATTCTTATTTCTTGATTCTGTGTTCAGTCGAGTGTTTCCTGCAGGCCAAATCATTTTTTTCTCTGTTGTATGTAATTTATTTTTCTTCAACGTTTTGGGGTTTCATATTTTTCATCACTTCCTCCGGGGTGTTTTTCTGTATTTTTCCATGTATTAGTTTTGACTTTGATTTGATATTGATCTCCTGCAAACACAAATGTTATTTTCAACTTCTTTTGCAACTTATTCTGAGGCTATTAAGTTTGTTTTTGTCCTCCTTTGTATTTCCCACCACAGTTTACTTTTTACTTCTTTATCTCCTCCATGCGGCTTGTAATTACTTTTTCCTCTTATCTTGATTTCAGGAATATTTAAAAGCACTTGTTACATCGACGTCCGCTGGTTTCCGTTTGACGTGCAGCGCTGTGACCTGAAGTTCGGCTCGTGGACGTACGGCGGCTGGTCTTTGGACCTGCAGATGATCGAGGCTGATATCACCGGATACATCGCTAACGGAGAGTGGGACCTCGTGGGTAAGAGCGCATTAACGGAGACATGAGGCTGAAATATTTTGTGTTTTATTACCTCTGCCAAAGAAGTTATGTTTTCAGTTCAACTGGTTGGTTTACCAGTTGGATTTGGAAAAACTACAGGCCTGATTTTGGTAGAAGGAACCCATTAAGTTTGGGTGGATACGCAAATTATTTTTTACTTTCGTTAACATTGCGAGACAAGGCATTTGACCTTGGCTGAGCTTGTGCTTTCCGAGTGCCCTTCTAGTTTGTTGTATGGTTTTTTTGTTTGATTGTTTGTTGTCACTCTGGCCTGTTGCAGCATTTTTAAGATGGGGCGCTTATTTAGTTTCATTGATTTCCCTTTTACACCTGAACATCCGCAGTTATAAAGTCCCTGTTAACTCTCTGTATCTAGAATTCAACACTAATTTTATTAAACACCATGACACATGACACTGACCTCCGCCAGGTGTTGTCTGCCTTTTCCACTGTAACTTTTGGCCACACTGAGTCAAGCCACGCTGCACCCATTTGCAGGGATTTGAGATGGACCTCCTCAGCAGTAGGTCTAAAAGCAGGGCGACCCGCCCTCAAGTGTGTAGCGGTGACGTCTTTACGACTGTAGCGAGCCCCCAAAGGCCCCCCTTCTCCACCTCAAGCAAGTGTGTGTGTTGGGAGACTGTACTCACCTCTGTCTGCAGGAGACCAGAAAGAAAGGTGTTTTTAAACGTCTCTGTGTGTTCAGCTCTCAGTGCTTTTGTAGCTTCTAACTGAATCTCTGTGGTTTGGAGTTTAGTTTCTCTCCTGCGTCCAGTTTTTACTTCATTTTACTGTTTCATGTTCGCTATCAAACATATTAGAAGTTGTGTGAAGTTGCTGGTCAAAAACTCAACATTTCCTCTTTTTGCTGCTTCACAATAAAAGTTTTTACATGACAAAATACCGGGGGATTTTTAGTGTACAGAATCTATAGGAAATAAAATGTATTTATCACTGAATTAGCTGAACTTTGTTAGTGGCTTTTCTGCAGTTAAGACAAGTGTAATAATACAGCAGGGAGGAAGAGTAAAATCATAAACAGCCACAGTGAGAGGTTGATGAAGAGCTGCAGACAATAGGCTCTTACTGCACCTCTGCAAACAGCTCACCTCCAACAGGTAAACTTCTTTTACCTGCGCTGCTGGGGAAAAACACATGCAGCAAAAATAACAGGAGACTTTAGCCGTGGATCAGCACTCTGCTTTTAAAAGTCATCACTCAAGACAAACTCTCATCAGTTGAAGACTCATCTTCAAGAAGGTAGCCCTGTTGTGATGGAAATGCAAATCCCTGCGGCGCTGGGCTGACGGCCCAAACCAAGCCAGCACATGACTGTCGAAAAGGGGTTTTAGTGTGTGAGTGTGTTTCTGTCTGTGCGCAGCTAATCTCACAAACCACTGGACCATTCAGCCTCCCATTTTGTGTGCACATTTATGACTGTGTGCTCGAGGACCTCTCACGGTTGCAGTGATTCATAGTTGTTGAAAAACCTGTTTTATTAAGTGTTTTATACCATCACTGACTGATGACTCCTCACCCCTCCTAACCAGCCAGGAGGAGCCGCATGTTTTCCAGAAATCGTCTCAGCTAAAAACAACAAGCCTTACTGTGTGTTGCAGGACACATTTTGAACCTCAAAAACTGACATCCATCGAAAAGTTTGGTCTCATTTTGAACAGGAGCGTCTGCAGATTAGTTCCATACCTAATACATTATGATCTGCTAAAGTTAGACACGATTCAAGATGAATTTTTGTTATCTTCATCGCCATGGTAACAGTAATGGAGCCGGGAGGGACAATTATACTGTTTGTGTGTCTGTTTTAATTGTGTTTATTGTTGTTTTTTTCCGACCTTGTTGTGCTGTAGCATACAAAGGAAGTTAATACGGTTTCAAGTCCAGTTATGAACGACATGGATCAAAGATTTGTGGCTGTGTTTTCGTTATTAAAAATACATTCACCCTATGTAATTATATTGTACCTACATTTCACGTACAGTGCCTTTTAGCAGGAAAACTTGATCTGCTCTGCGCAACGCTCCAAGGCTCTGGCAAAAATAAACAAGGTGTGTGTTTTTATAGCTTCTAAAACTTACTGTGGAGCGTCTGCTGAAGTTAGGCTACATGAATTGTCTTGAGTGGCGGCAATCAGCTCGAGCATCTGCGTGGCGGAAATGTGCACTCCACTGAGCACATTGCTTCAGCTGAACATGTGATTTTAACAGCAGCAGCATCAACCTGCTGCTCCAAAAGCCTCCACTCTTAGGTCACCCACTGGTGTCAGGTGATGAGGTCTGACTCATGCTGGATGGATCGAGGTCAGGACTCTGTGGAGACGAGTCAAGTTCCTCCACATCAAACTGGGAAAACCACTTCTTTTTATAGAAGAATTTAAAGGACAAAAGAGGGGAATGGGAATAGGAGCAAGAAAAGAAAAATCCACCTCGTCTAAATAATTCAGTTATCAGGATGTCTAACGTGATCACTGGGTGTTTTCAGATCACTACACACCTGCGAGGGCGTCTTTCCATTTGCATCACACCACTTTGCTTTGACAAGTCAAAATCACAGTATATTTCCACCATCATATATATGCTCAGTATGCTTGTTTGTGTTTTGTGTTGTCTATTGTTTACATGGCTAACAGGTATTTTAGAATAGCGGCTGCGCTGTTAGGGCTGAACCCGACTCCATCTTATTTTATTTCATATCCTTTTCATTACACTATCCTGGCCGGAAACACAGCCACGGGACGCTAAAGAAAATGAGTTTTGTTGATCTCAAACTGTGGTCTGCAGCTTGGCAGGCGTCTGGACTAGGGTTGTCATGAGAACCCACACTTCGGTACCAAGTCGTTGCCATCATGCAAAAAAATACGTCGGTACCTGCTTTTTTCGGTACTGTAAGTACCAGATATAACTTTGCCCTCAGTGAGCCGTGTCATTTCCTGTCGGAACTGACGGGGGCAATATGCGCGTTAGTCGGTGCCGAGGACGAGCGCCAAAGAAGAACGCCTGTTCTCTGTTGTCTTTGCTAGAAACAAAGGCTTCTACAAGTGCTGCTGGCGCCACAACACCTTAGCTTGTCGAAAAGTCAGGTAGTAGGAGTCGTGTGTGGAGAGGGTTAGGCCTCATTTACACCGCAAGCGAGTAAACAGCGACCGTTCGTGAGGGCTACGCGAACGGTCGCTGTTTACTCACGTTTTCATTTTGGCGAGCATGTTTTCAGGTTAGAGCATTCACACCACATCCATTCTACACGCTGCTCGAGTAGCACTGCTTTCGTGAGCAAGCTCGAAAATAGAGGAGACGCCGTTTTTTTGCACAAGTCGCAAGCGAATGGTCGCGATATTCAACAAAAAACAGAAGTTTGCGTGTGTTGTGACCTCTCTCGGCCACCGTAGACTTCTCCCCCTTGACCAAGCGAGACCTGACAGGCACATGTTTCATGTACTTACCCATTTTTAGTGCTGAATATTAATTCTCCAAGCGCTGGAATAATCACTGGCGCACAAACCTGTCCACCCTGGGCTTTATGTCCAAACTCACTTCTTCTTCTTTGGGGTTTATTGGAGATTTGCAAACACGGTGCACTACTGCCACCAACTGTTCGGGTGTGGTTTGTATTTTGATGGGACAGCAGCGGCCGCTGTGCGACACATCTGTTCGGTTTTGGTGTGAATACATGTGCGCTGCTGCTACGCTTATGGATGGCTTGCGGTGTAAATGAGGTCTTAGAGTTAAAGTTTGAAACAGTTTTAATAGTAGTGAATTTAGAAATACACAAGTTCTGTTTTTTGATTTTTATCGTAGTATCAAATGAGTATCGAGAATCATAGAAATTTACTGGTATTGGTATCGACTACTGAAATTCTGGTATCATGACAAGCCTAGTCTCATCTGGAAGAGGGTCATCCACCGTCCCCTCCACCTCCAGATGACAAAGTCAGCTCATTAATACAGAAATGAATGGTACATACGAAATGTACAGATGTAATGTATCCAGAAAGGTACAATGCCCAAAAAAAATTCTGGAGACTGAAAGGCTTAAATAGGAGCTAAAAAAGTCCCTCAAAATGACACTAAGGACCATCGTTCCTAGTTCTTGCAGTGCTGACACAATATCAAAGAGGGTTCTTAGAACTATGAAAACGTTCCTCTGGTCCGAACACAGTTTATCTGGCACCAGGTGGGGAAACTCCTAAAGGGGAAGAAACTTTAGGAGGTTAATTTCACGGTGAGATCCCCGACTGAGCGTGCAGCAGCCTCCCAGCTAAACAAAGTTGTTCTAATGAGTTCCTGAAAACATACATTAAGGAGTTTTCTCCCCAGCAGCGACGGTATGTAAATGTTAGAGCGGAACACTGCGGCTCGCAGACTGGGCCGTTAAAACCTGGGAGCAGCTGAGAGGAACCTGTCTGTCTGCTGAGGAGTTTGAGATCTGCGTTCCCATCCAGCATTAATCTACTGCTAATTAAATCCTCCTGCTGCTGCAAGCAGGCTAAAGCAAGAGCTGCTGCCTGCAGGGCCTGTTTATACCAGTGCCCGCTCACAAATGCCAGATCACGCAACAAAGCGTGACCAATGAGTAACATTTATGGAGTCTAACTTCAGCTGGGGTTTATTTAGCCGCTCTGATTTTATCATGCGATGCTGCGAGGCAGAGAACTTCTGGCTCCTCCTGAACAGATGACACTAGATTAATGTTTTAATGAAGTCATAAAGCTGTCTGATCACGCACATATCTACTTCATGTCTACTGTCCGTGCACTAGTGTGTTCCCACAGCATTACATGTGAAGCTCTGGAGATTTATAGGACATTATTATTGCCTCGTTATCCTCGTTAAACTGCATCAAAATCAAAATGACATTCATTGAATCAGAAAAATTAGCAACTTACAGTAACAAACTGTAGCACAGTGTGTCACAAGGCAGATAACAGCGGAGGATCAGATGGAAGAGACTCCATCCATTCATCCATCCATTTTCGACAACTTATCCGAAGCTGGGTCGCGGGGGCAGCAGGCTGAGTAAAGTATTCCAGACGTCCCTCTCCCCAGGAACACTTTCCAGCTCCTCCTGGGGGCCCCTGAGGCGTTCCCAGGCCAGAGATATGTAATGCCTCCAGTGTGTTCTGGCCCCAGGGCCTCCTACCAGTTGGAGGTGCTGGGAATTCCTCTAACAGGAGGCGCCGAGGAGGATCCGGATCAGATGTCCCAAACCAGCTCAACTGACCCCTTTCAACGCGAAGGATCAGCAGCTCTACTTGGAGCTCCTTCCAGATGTCTGAGCTCCTCGCCCTATCTCTAAGGCTGAGCCCAGACACCCTACAGAGGAAACTCATGTCAGCCACTTTTATCCATGATCTCATTCTTTCAGTCATTACCCAGAGCTCATGACCATAGGTGAGGGTCGAGACGTAGATGGACCAGTAAATCGAAAGCTTTGCCTTCTGGCTCAGCTCCTTCTTCACCACAACAGTCCAGCATAATGCCCGTATCACTGCAGATGCTGCGGCGGTCTAGAAGAGACTACAAACAAGAAATAGTTTGAACCTGTAACATGATGGACTATGAGCATGGAGGTCAGGAGGCAACTCAAGTTATTTACTCTCATATTCAACCTTCAAACCTTAGTTTTAATCTACAGAACATTTCCTCCTATAATTCCTGAAATTCTCTAAGCGCTTGTTCCAACTCCTCATTAAACCATGACATATTTGGTAGCTTTGGAAACTTTAGCAACTCAGTTAGAATGTAAATTAAAGTTTTGTGTGTTGAGGTATTTTCAGACTATGAGCCGTTGTTGTCTTTATTGTCTTCACTTTAAACACAACGGCAGCCATACAGCTCAGGTCAGCAGCAGGAGAGAGAGGGCTTGCCTCCAAGGGAAAAAGAAGAGACTGGAACACTTTATTTTCTGCCTTTAATTGTGTAAACAGAGAAACGTTTCAACACCACTGTGTCTTTATCAGAGTCAAAGAAGGCAAAGACAAAAAGGCAAACACATACAGTCAATCTACATCAAGTGAGCTGTTCCCATTGGATGATTGGCTGGATGGGATTTCAGATCTGTTGGATAGTTGATCCAAAATACAGGCTGATTTCAATTGTATCTAAGTTCTCTGAAGTATGACCTCAGTCACTTAAAAAAAGATTTTGGAGCAACATCGGTTTCAAAGTCTGATTTTTCATGAACACATTCTCATACCATCTCATCCAATACAGCAGCTTGGTCTGCAGCCCTACGCTTCAAACTATGACGCTCTAGGTATCCCTCTATCATCAGTTTTTGATGCTCAGGGATGGCGCTGGAATTTCCGCTGTTTTTTATGCAGTGTCTTTTCAAAATAAACTCCAGTGTTCACAGGAAATGTAGCTCTCGTCACCAAAACCACTTTAGGTTTAGGAAAAAGACCTTGGTTTGCGTTAAAATAACTGTTACGTGACTTAACTTAGTAAGTTGAAGGTATATAACGTAGTTTTAAAAAACCTCACATTTCACACGAGACACAGTCTCCTGGGTGAATGTCCTGTGTTTGTTTGATCATTCCAGCACCCCGACCTCCTCTGTACAGACTTTCTCACTTTTTACGCTACGTCATTGTTGCTAATGGGTTTACATTGGAGTTAGCTGAAAACCCGGGGCGTCTGATACAGACACCAAAGGGTGGGTTGTGTGTCAGTAAATGACACAGATGGCCACTGACCAAGCTGCCATATTTGACGCCCTGGGAATAAGAACAGGCTGGATTATGTGGTTGAAATTAGCTATAGAGACCAAAACTGTTTTTTGTACCAGGCTGTAAATATGTTTATTTCTGCTGCAAAGTATTTTTACGTGGGGGTCTGTGGGGACTGACTCTCCTCTGGAACCAGCCTCAAGTGGCCATTAGAGGAACTGCAGTTTTTGGCACTTCTGTGTCAGCTTCATTTTTCAGCTGCCACTTGGTTTAAGTTAGGGTTTCTGAAATGTTTGAACTTTTGGACAGGCTAGCAGTTTCCCACTGCCTCCAGTCTTTATGCTAAGCTAGGCTAACCACTGCTCTGTAGTTAACACACAGACATGATGCTGACGCAGTCTTTCACTCCTGAAAAAGAAAGCTTAGTGTATTTTCCTGAATGTTACTCCTCCTTTAAATAACAACCTGTCCGCATCTTGAGTGTGTAGCGTTCACACACAGTTGAGCTCTCTGCAGGTCGACCGGCAGCCTACAGATCAGAGCTCCAGCTCCAAGCTGTTGTCGGAGACTAATGATGATGAGTGCAGGACGGTCGTCGGTCTCAGGGGAGCTGCAGCTCCTCTGTTTGCGCCAGCTGATGAAAGCGAGTATGGAATGGAGAGGGAGATAGAGAATGAAAGAGAGCCTCCTCCAGAGACGCCGTTCAGCCAATGGGCCGTTCACAGGGAATTTAATTGAAAATCTCAGCAGCATGTTTCCCATTTACCCCTTTCCCCTCCCCCCTTCTACGCCTATAGAGGAGATTAAAACCAATGTAGTGAGCAATGTAGCAGTGTAGCGATGTAAAGGGAAATGAAACGCAGCCAGGCATCCTGAACTCCTACAGTATGTGGAGGATCAGATAGAAGCAGGGTTTTCCTTTTGGCCACTTCTTCCACTAATTCATCAGCAAAATATCCAGAAAAAGGGAAAGTTGAAGTTGTGGTGCGGAGCTCACAGAGCCAGAAAACAACTGTTAGGGACGTTTTTGTTTTGAGCAAAATTATCTACACCGGTCTCTTGCGCTTCAAAACAAACAGACCGGGTGATTTAAACCAGTTACAACACATAAAATAGCAGCTTCATGTTAAACTAAAATCAGTCTTTTCCGATGCTCTCATCGCAGGGAGGCTGCTAACTATGGTTGGAGACGCAAAAACAGAAAAACAGGAATCCAGAAATGTCCCTGTCTAGAGCCAGTGTGTAGTTTGGCTGTTCTGGGCTACTGTAGAAACATGATAGATATAAACGGCTTATTGTAAGGTTACAAAAACACAATGACTCTTATTCTTTAAAGTTGAGATTGGACCACATGAACTTTCTTCTAGTGACAAAGTTTACTGCTGATGTACTAAGAAGAGCTATTAGCACTGTTGTATTATGGGATGTACTACGACTGGGCGATTAGTCAGATTTTATTTTCAATAACGATTTTGCCTTCCCTTGATTTTCAAAACAAGATATCGAGATAAAATGATTTTGTGCTGCATGACGAGTCCACCAGTGATGCTCCCGTTTTGCCTTTTAAATTGGTAATTGAAGCACACCCCTTCCCAGCATGTGCTTTGCCCCGCCCCTTTATTAACGGTAAAACTTAAATTGAATTTTCTTGCCAGGTTTGGCTACACATTTTAACAAATGTCTGCCAGTCTCAGTTAGACGCTGGGTTTGGCTGTCATTGATGCTTCAAAGCAGTTTATTTGTATGGAAGTTCTTTGAAAATAAAACTGCTTAACGCCTGCTGGGTCGCCTGCTACCCACTTTTTGGGTCTGCTTGTTTTTAGGGTTGTACCCAAATATTCGGATATTCGTTTCTATGGGTAGGTATTCGTTATGAAAATTTGGTTTTCGAGATTCGTTATTTTTATTTCTAAGCCTGTAAAAATGTTTTATGGTATCTTGAGCTTTTGTGTGAACATTACAGTTGTTATGGCTGAGAGTTTTTGCCTTTTTATATAATTTTATTGATTTATGATTGTCTTATCCAGTGAGACCTCTACTGTGTTTGGCAGTATTATGGAGGCGAAGGGAGGAGTAAAGACAGATGATAGAACAAAGAGAGAAATTCAAATTCTCTTTTTTTTTCTAGTTGTTATTATCCTGTCACCATTTGTGTGTATTTAAAATCCGTCATTGATTATTTTTTGATTTTTTTTTCCCTGTCACACACACACATTATGACAACAGATTATTATTCCAGTAATAAAACCTGAGCAGGCCTCATTAGTGTCGACTCCATGCTTCCCCGCAGCAGCACCAGGGGAGGATCTGACTCAGTGTGAAATGTTTAAATACCTCTCCTGTGGAGGAATAAATTACCTTTCTTAGCCATTTGAGATGAAATGGCGTCGTTCCTGCAGGTCAAGCAGCTCGTGTGACTACAGCTGGTGTTCAGTATTCCTCCCTAACCTACACTTTTAATTTTATTTATAATCTGTGTTTTCTCTGCTGACATGGCTTCCTTCACACATGGGCTTCATTTATCTTCTGATTTCTCGTAAGGAGAACTTTAATAGTAGAAACACATCAGATGTTTCTGAAACAGCTGCAGCTCTTTCAAAACGCTGCAGCTCAAATTCTATATTAAGGACCAAGAAAACTGAACGTCAATTGAGCTCTCTGATCTCTGCACTGCCTCTAATCTGATACAGAGCTGGTTTCAAAACACTTTTACTGGTTCATGAAGCACTCCAGAGTTTTAAATTACATCTCTGATCTTGAAGCTGAATTTAGCTTCTACGCTGCACATATCAATCATTTTATTATGTCATCATTTATTTATTTACACCACAGAGAGAAAAACAGCAACATGAAGGAGGAAACATACAAATGATCGATGTTAAATTATTGATTTTGTCATTTTATATGACTGTGTTATGTGATGTGTGTTAAATAAAGAACTTACTGGATCTTTTTTCTTGTTGTCATAAAATTATAATGAGACACATTTATAGTTTAAAGAGATGTTGATTTTGTAACAAACTAAGTTGTTTTAACATTTTTTTCTTGAAAAAACTGAATATTTTGTTGTAGAATTTACAAGAAAAATATGTTATAACATAAACGTTATTTTGTTGTAGCATGAAAAAAATCTCTTTAAAAATAATACCACATCTATGCTCCCTTGAGACCTCCTTGTTTATCAGTTACCAAGAGGAGAACACAAGCAGTGATGGAAGAAGTACTCAGATCTTTTACTTGCGTAAAAAATAGTAATACCACAGTGTAGAAATATTCTGTATTCCTGCATTCAAAACCCTACTTAGCATGAAAGAATAATCACAGCTCAGTCAGACAACTTGTGTTTTAAATGTTTACTTCAACAGCAGAACATAGTCAGAGTTCAGTGTCTAGACTCCGGCCTCATCACTCCCCACAGATATGTTTACGTGAGATACAGGAGAGTGATGATTAAATATTTCTCCCCTTAGCTGAAGCCTGTAGGTGGATGCTGGGGTGGAGAGCTGGGAATATTTTGCAGCTTAAATAGACTGCGGAGGATGTGTTTTGTAGATGACGTATGGCGCGTGTGCAGGGATGGGCAGAATTTCTATTACTTGTATTTAAAATATACATTTCAATTACATTTGAGTATTTTGTAATGTCTATTTGATAAGGCCGATAAAAAGCATAATAATTAAATAATTTGTAGTTTGAGTAATTTTGTATTTAAAATACTCAAAATACTTTCTCCACGAATCAAAAAAAAAAATAGGCTACACATTCTTATAATATTGGATGTAACAATATTTTTTACTTTTTAATTTTTTTTTTTATCTATATGTTTTTTTAAACTTCAATGCCATTTAATGTGACCTTCAATGACCTAGTGGTCTGTTTTACTGGACTGTGCATAACATAGGAAATTGTATGTTGTTGTGGTTGATGCTTGGGATGAGTATGCTACAAATGAATTGCCTCACGTGGGATCAATAAAGTTGTCTGAATCTAAATCTGAATCAGTTACAGTGCAGTTACTTGTGGTCTCTAATTGCAGCATGTAAATTTTGAGCATTTTTTTGGTCAAAGACTTTTTGAGTTATTCACAAAAAGCTTTGTGGACCGACCGACAGAGTGACCTACAGAGCTGCAGGTCTATAAAATAAAAATAAAATACAAAATACATGTATTTTATTTTGATACATTTATTTGAGGGGTATTTTGTATTTTGTATCGAAATACATTTTGATGTATTTTTGCCCATCTCTGCACGTGTGTGTATGAATCAGTGCAGTTCGAGTTAATATGCCTGAAGTAGCTCGCAGGCGTCGCTCCATTACCAAAGTACTCATTATGTCCCATTTCAGAATAATATACATTGTATTATTGGAGTATACTTATTGATGCATTAATGTATTCATCACTTTAATGTTGCAGCTGGTAAAGGTGGAGCTCATTTTATTGACTTTATAAACTGCTGGGTAGATTAATCTATGATAATGCTTCATCATTTATAAGTTGATTATATTGTGTTTTAATAATCTTAATCTGCAAAGTATCTAAATTTGTCAAGAGAACCGAGTCCTCGTTCAAATGAACTGACAATGTGAACTGAGTCCACTTTTTGGTGCACTTTAAGAGAACCAAGTTTGTTTTAAAAGGACTATATGTAAAAGCACTCTTTAATGGAAGATGGAGAGCTGTAACTCAGGTAGTGGCTGTTAGTAGATTCAGAGTGTTGATAAACTTGTATGTGTCAGATGTTTGAGTGTGCCTCTGGAGGTCAGCCTCAGTGATGTTGTTGTTGGTGTTTTTTTCTGCAGAGGTTCCTGGACGGAGGAACGAGCGTTTCTACGACTGCTGTAAGGAGCCGTACCCCGACGTGACCTTCACGGTGGTGATGAGGAGGAGGACGCTCTACTACGGACTCAACCTCCTCATCCCCTGCGTCCTCATCTCCACCCTCGCTCTGCTCGTCTTCCTGCTGCCCGCTGACTCCGGAGAGAAGATCTCCCTGGGTGAGGACTCAGTGTGTGTGTGTGTGTGTGTGTGTGTGTGTGTGTGTGTAAGACTTTATTGATGCTGACCAGCGCTCAGTTTGCTGTAATACATTCTCAATGTAATGTAAGTAAGTTGAAAAGCTTGTAGCTGCCGGCCTTCACAGATCAGATTAAGTCATTCTCAGGCTGCGCTCACACTGATGGTGACGTTATCCATCTAACAGAAACAAGAGTTTCCACTTCTTTTTTTTTAACCAGGTTAAAAAAAAAACCACTTAATCACTTGAAATAACTTATAAATAACAACAGCTGCCAAATGTTTCCAGATCTTTCAGAGCAGAGATCTTAAACACTTTTCAGGCCAAGGACCCCTGAGCTCAAAGAGATATGGAGCAGGGCCCCACTAGTACAAAAAACTGAGTTGCACTTGAGAATATTCTTTGAAAGTTTTCAGGTCTTGTCTGTGCTTCCTTGTAGCTGCGAAGTCAGCAGCAGTTTTGAAACGGCTAGGTGCATTTTGCAGCTGGTTTCTGAGGCAGACGTTATGTCACAAGAATGTCCGTACACTTGGAATAATGATGCAGCTAATTGGCCTCCATGTTTTAATAGTATGTAAATGTTAGCTAACCAGTTCACTTTGCCATTAGGGATGGGTGCCATGCAATGATTAGCATT
The DNA here is from genome assembly GCA_035609425.1 of Epinephelus awoara. Taxonomy (NCBI): domain Eukaryota; kingdom Metazoa; phylum Chordata; class Actinopteri; order Perciformes; family Serranidae; genus Epinephelus; species Epinephelus awoara. Next base: position 5,796,979 of record CM069298.1, on the reverse strand, counting down.
AGCTTACTCACATTATTGCACAATGATTCACGGTTAATACCTGAGCAGGATTTATACTTCTGCGTCAAATCGACACTGTACAACGCAGAGCCTAGGCTGTGTAACCTACACCGTACCCTGCGCCGTAGCCTGACAGACACCTCCCCAGAAATGTAACTGCACGTCGCAGCGACACAGACCTCCTGTCTATTTCTATAAGCTGAAACCACAAAAATAGCATCTCAAGTCTTGTGTGTGATTTATCCTGGCTTCATATGAGCAGAGGAAACCTCAGCTCGTTGCTTGGCTAATTTATACAATGTAAAATGCCATAGGCTTGTGCTAATAACGTTAGCATGTTGAGATGTGTGTGGGAAAACGTGTTTAGTGTAGACGGTCCTTCAGCCCTGGCTTCATATGAGTAGAGGAAAACTTTGGTAGCCGCTAGTTATAGTGAAACTGATTTGTGTACTTGTGTTTGAAACTGTTGCTATTAAGCCATGTTTAATGTGTGTTTAATGTGTGTTTTGAATCAACTAAACTTTACAGCACTTCACAGAAACCCCGCTGCTGTCTAGTGTTTTGGAGGTGTAACTGCAGAGTGACACAGACACACCACTGCACAAGTATATGTTTGATGCCCTTGGTTTAGACCCCTATCCAGTGGTTCCCAACTTTTTGGCTTGTTTAAAAGTTTGTCTTGACAATACAGAGCAAAGTCAGCTTGTTGGGTTTTGTGCAGTAGTAGTATTTTTCATTTAATTGAATTTAACATTGATCTTTCACAACAAAAAAGCAAATATTACGGACGTGTCTCAAAGAAAATCTTAACTGTATACAGGAGATTTCTTCCTCCCCAGTTCCTTCATAACTTTCCCAATCACTGCACACCCTGTTAGACTTATCCTCCAACCCTCAAAGTGAGATCCCGGTCGGGTTGCGGGCCATCAGAACTGTTTCCTCCAGTTAGTCTGAGCAGGATGAAGCTCAGTCCTGACATCTCAGACTTTATCAGTGATGGACAGACACAATCCCTGCTCAGCGGAGAGACGCAATCTGAAGCAACAAAAAGAAAGTTTGTTTCTCAAACTCTCTGCCAGCTGGAAGAACGATGATCATGTCTGAGAAGATTAAAAGTAAAGGCTGATGTTATACTTCAAAATAAGAGCTGGTCAGACAGTCTGACAGCAGGGAAACAAAACCTGAGCAGCAGTCTGAGTGAAGGTATCACAAGACCAAAACTGCAACACTACTGCTGTGAATAATGTATAGTAAAACACAACAATACTAATCTAGAGGAGAGCTGAGGTCCGGTGGTTGTTTTTAAAGGGTCAGTTTCTCTTGTAATTTCTGTCCATGCAGATAGTTTTTGGTTTTATTTTGACACTTATTCTATTTAATTAGAGCTACTCTCTACAGAAAATCAAATGTTATCTGGATCATCCAGAAAAACACACAGACAGTGATTCTGGAAAGACAGATCGCTCATTTTTCAGAGCTGCGATCATCACAAATACAACCTTTATTTAGGCCCAATAACCCTTGTGTTAAGTCCGTCAGACAGCGGCATAAAGTGTTTAGGCCGGCTGCTTCCTCCGCGGAGTCCTCAGATGACTGATGTCTCTGGGTCGATACTCATCAGCCATAAAACATCCTGAAACAGGAAGTTAAAGCTGCCGGGAGACTTCCAGCTGCTGAGATCAGATACAATGTCTTTCACTGGAAATTTAATTTACACTTTCAATCAAACCTGAATGTCAGCGGGCCGTCGCTCCGCTGCTCTGAGTTACTGTCAATGAGCCAGCAGGTACACATTTAACACTTTACACATTGTTTATGTGAGGGCAGACTTCAGAAAGTGTAGGACAAGTTTATGATAAGATAATCTGATGCATAATATAAAGTATATTTGAAATATTTAAAACAAAATGACTAAGATGAGCATCCCAGAGGAAGAACAGAACAATAGCAAATCTATAAACAGGTTTTATGGGACACTTTTAGAGATGATACTCAATTGGCTTCTCTTTGTTTTGCGTGTGTGTGTGTGTGTGTGTGTGTGTGTGTGTGTGTGTGTGTTATTGATCCAGTTCCTTTTATGAGGCGGCTTTATGAGGCAGAGACGTGGTGTGTAAACCTCTGACCTCTGACCTCGTCCTCGCAGATGGCCGTTATGCTACTGATTACAGAATTAAAGCTCATCCTGTTGGTGACCTCACACTGCAGGTTTACAAAAGAATAAGGTGTAAAAATGGAAAATATGAACTGCAGAAACTCTCGCAGGAACCACAGGACTGGACGACTGGCTGCACACAGATAACAGCCACAGAGTGTGAGAGATACTGTACTGGGTCCAGTGAGCAGACTGATGAGGTAGATTTGTTTCCAGTGACACAAGAAATTGTCTTTTTGGATTTTGAGTTCACCCAAATCACAAAACGAAACCATTTTAACCCATTTATCTCAGTGGTATTTATATTAAAAGAATACTTCACCCATGAAATGACCATTTTATATCAGTGTGTTACATTAAGTTCATGAAGAGAACTTTATTAACCTCGCCATGCTAGCTGTGCATGAGATGGTTTGTACCGACATGTCTTATTTATTTATTTATTTGAACATTTACATTGTATTTATTTAAGAAAAACTGTACCTGGGTGTCAGCCAGTCATCTTTGTCTCGCCTGCAGCTGGTGCAGAATGCTGCAGCAAGAGACAACATTACACCAGTGCTAGCATCCCTGCACTGGCTACAGGATTGATTTTAAGGTTCTTCTTTTGTTTTTTGAAACCGTACATGGGCTGGCACTCCAATATATTGCACAACTTGCCCCCACTCCAACTCCAGACCTCTTAGATTTGCAGATCAATGTCTTTTAACTTTCCCAAAATCGAGACTGGTGGGTAAGGGAGATCGTGCCAGTGTGTCAGTTGCTCCAAAGTTCTGGAATAGCCTTCCACTCTCAGTCAGATGCCCCCCTCTGACACTTATAAGACAAATCTTAAAAGGTACATGTTTTCAATGGCCTTTGGTTGTTCGTATTGGTTTTAATATCTTAGTATTTTATAATCTTTTTTTTTTTTTTTTTTTTTTTAACGTATGTACTTGTTCTTACCGGTGTTATTCTGTTTTAAATTTGTGTACATTTTATATTCAGTCCCTCCAGGATCTCGTGGCAAAAAAACAACAACTTGAATTTGCGGCCAATTTTGACAAAAAATGTGATAAAAATTGCAGCATTTTTATGTGAATTTTTCTTTTTTTGGCGGAAAATTGCAGCAAATTACAAAAATTGCAGCTAATGACAAAAAAATTATTTTTTTAAACTACTACCTCCAAAGAAATTAGTCATGTAATCACTTGCTATAATAATCATACTGAATATTACAAAAAATAGCTGCAAAGGTGTTTTATAGTTCTCTTCTTTAGTTTTATTTAATTAGTTTCAAAACATGGACTCCAGTAATGTTGCAAAAAAGTCCTGAGTAAATATTGTAGCTTTCAAACCAGAAAATGTGACCGTAAAACAACATGTAAGCTACATCTTCTACATTCAACACATATTGTATGCATTTAAACAGTGCAAATTCTTATGTCAATACAGAGCGTTTCTCCATACAGCAATGCCATTAGCGCATTTGATGTGCATGACGACTTTCAGTCTGCCGGAAAATGCAGAAAAATTGTGGGACTTTTGAAAAATTGCAAGCCCCTGCAAATATTGCAGACTTTCGTTGAATTTGCGTTGATTATTGTGATTGCAAGTGTACAGCACTTTGGTCAACTAGATAGATGGATAGAAGGTAGAAAGAACTTTATTTATCCCCAAAAGGAAATTCAGCTCTCCAGCAGCTCATGGACGACAAAAAACAACCACACCTCCCTTGATCAGCAACAACACAGTGGTACTGAAATAGACATGCGTTAAAATAAGTGCACAAATAGAAATTAAATTAAGATAAAATTGTCCATTCCACAGTCCAGCCAGCTGTGACTAATGTGATGTGTGTAAGTGTGTGTGTGACTGGATTCAGGAGGTGTAGACGTGGGGATGAAGGACCTCCTGAAACGCTCTATAGCTGGGTTGCAGTCACATGATTCTGAAACCGTGCGAAATTCAGATGGAGGGCAGGAAGTAAACAACAGCAATGGCAGAGATGGAGGAAAGTCCGTACTGTGCTAGTTTAGATGCGATTACAAGAGGAAGATATTTACAAAAAGTAAATATGTGACATGATCCGTATCATCTTAAGAAGATTTGAAGGATTTGCCTGCTGTTGAGGCAGTAGACATAACTAATTACCTCGTTCTCCACACCTCTTTCTGCACCAAACAGCAGATGAAAGCATACAAAAGTATGGAGGCATACAATTATTTTGTCAGCGGTTGGGTGCACAACCCCTTTGTGGACGACAATCTTGGGCACTCGATAAAAGCTCTTACTTTTTTCTCGGTTGGATCGTTTTGAGCAACCACACACAGCGCAAAATATCGGCATTTTGACTGTTATCCAGGCTGTTTCTTCGGTAGAAAATCACTTCCTGCCCTCCATTTGTATTTCGCGCCCGCCGCTCAACAAGGACGTGACGTCAAGTGCAGCCCAGCTATTCTGAAACACAGTGAGATGAGCCAACTGCTGCAGCTGCTCCTCTGTCGCTGCAGGAGGCTGAGGAGAGGGTGTCTACTATTGCCCATCATTGGACTCCGCTGTGTAGAGTGTGAACAGGAGTGGTGCTAAAACAGTTCCCTGTGGAGCAACTGCAACTGTGTTTTGTGAGAGTTTGTAAAGTGATGTTTTTGGTACAGTTTTGCTGCTGTTAAACATGGTCTCTCTTTATTTCAATTCTTGAGAAGTGTTCACATTTTTGCATTGTTTATTCACCATGACGGCATGTGAGGAAAACCTAATTTTCATCATGATGTCAGTGTAACACAGGGCAGCTAACTGATGAAGTGTTCCTTTAAAGTGCAAGGTAGAGGTATTACAGTGATGTTAGTATCAGAATCAATACCTTGCTTTATTAGGTGGTCAAATCCCAAGTCGTCACTTCTGTGACCTACTTGCGTTTAGTTCTTGCCTTGTAGTTTGGTTTTTGCTTTTCCAGTTTCCATTATATCTCCCTTGAGATTTCTGTGTCTACCACAGTACAATACAGGTAAAGGAAATGTTTTTATAGTGTCTCCAGCTCAGAAAATAATCCACAAAGTGTCACTGCATGCTCAGGACAATCCAAACTCCTTTCTGTCTGTGAACAAAAGTTTAGTTTTTGGAAAGCGAGCTCAGCCGTTCTGTAGAGACTGTGAAACCTCCTCCTCTCTAACTTTACAGGATTTGGCAACACAACACAGATTCATATCATCATGTACAGTCCAGGGGATTCATCCTGCCCTTATAGAAACAGCCTTTTATCTCATGTCTTTCTTTTCACTGATACCTCCTCCAGCTTTCTCCGATCCTGAGCTCAGCAGCTGTTCACAGTCTGCTGCCAGCGAGCTGACAACATCCGGCTCAGACCTGTGGAGCTGGAGGACTTTCATATTAAACGCTTTATAGAAAGTAAACAGCGTTTGTTGATCACTGGAGATGGAATTCATCTAGAGGAAATAAAAGCATGCTGAACTCTGTGGCTGCAGGTTTGGATCGTTCAAATATCCCTCTGTCTCTGTGCAGGTATCACAGTGCTGCTCTCTCTGACGGTCTTCATGCTGCTGGTGGCTGAGATCATGCCGGCTACGTCTGACTCGGTTCCTCTCATAGGTGAGCTCCTCACTTGGAGCTTTGTCACTACATCTTATCTCTACATCCTTTAACCCTCATTCACTTGTCTCTGTCATCATCGTGTGAACAAAGTTGGATGAAAGTTACACTGGATTTTTAAGTCTTTGGAGGCATTTACAGCGAAAGTCTACCGTACATGGTGCGACCTGCTACTCAGTAACCAATTACACGCTCTAACACACCAGTGAAACAGCCGTCGAGAGCAAATTGGGGCTCAATATCTTGCCCAAGGATACTTCAACATGCGGGCTGGAGAAGCCAGGGATCAAACCGCTGATCCTTCAATTAGTGGACGACCCACTCTGCCTCTGAGCCACAGCCACCCCAGATCAAGAGCACTCAGTCCAGGCCAGAGTTCCTGATGTAAAACCCTCCTTACTGACTTTTAGCAGCTAACTGTTGGCTCTGCTGGTCAGAGGCAGGAGCCAGACGTCCTGTCCTTACAGCTCTAGCTCTAGAAACACTTTTCCTCCACTTCTGTCTGAGGCTAGTCCCCGACTCGAGTCCCCAAACTAACACAGCAACGGTCGGAGCTGATATCAGTCTGCTGTCCCACTCCTTTAATAAGTAGACACCAATCTGATATCAGTAATAGGATGGATGTATTTGGATGTGTATCTCACTTTCTTCCTCTGGATAAAAGTGTATATAAAAAACATTGAATATAAACTGACCTTTGGCCTCTGTGTTTCAGCTCAGTACTTTGCAACCACCATGGTGATCGTGGGTCTGTCGGTCATCGCTACAGTCCTGGTTCTTCAATATCATCACCATGACCCCGACGGAGGACACATGCCGCAATGGGTGAGTCATCCCTCCTCTTCATCCTCCTCATCTTCCTCCTCCTGTTCTCTTCACTACTGTGAGCTCCTTTCTCTGTGAGGTGTCCAACATGGTGTCTACAATATGCTGAATTGACTTTAGTGGTGGTAGAGGAAGTATTCAGATCCTTTACTGCTGTAAAAATACCAATACCACACAGTAACAATATTCTGTTACAGTTGAAAATGTTCCTGCAGTTAACCCTTTGAAACCTGGAGTGACATCACTTTTCTTGTGCTGCTTTCAGACGCCTTTCGCAAGTATTTGAGGTGTGTAAATATAATCAGTAGTCATGTATTTAAATGAGTATCATTCCACCTCTGACTTTGAGGAGCTCTGAGCAAGTAGCGTCGACAGCTGATTATTTTACAGCAAACAGGAGTTTGAAGAAAAGTGCTTTACATCTCACTCACACACACACACACACACACACACACACACACACACACACACACACACACACACACACACCTTTTTCCCCTGTGGGGATTTGAACAAGAGAAAATCCATTATGGTGGAATTTATTTTGAAGGTCAGAGCTTTTACTTCAGCTGTGAGTGTGTGTGAGAGTGTGTGTGTGTGTGTGTGTGGTGTCAGGGTTAGGTGAGGTGGTGACTTGTGCTCTGAATGGGGATGTTCCCGCAGAGGAAGAGGAGGGATGAGTGTTGAGCCGTGAAGGTGAAGCTGTGAGGCTGAAAGGACAACTCTGTGCCGTTTAGCTTCCCAGCAGCTCCGGTGTGTCCTCTGCAGCAGCTCCATCAGTCAGTGGAACTTGAGGGCAGGACTGGTTTCAGTGATCTGAACACACCTGTTTGTCCCTCACAATCAACCAACCAAATATCTGTGATTTGTTCCCAGTCTGAGTCTGTAGGTCTGTGTCCCGCTGCACTGCAGTCCCTGTCATCTGTGACCTCACAGCTCAGATTCACTCTGACAGTTCAGATATCAAACTGCTGAACTATCAGTCACAAGGTTGCGCCTATAACTTTTAAGCCACCACACCTCAAGTTTGTGATCTGAATAATGTTTGCCGCAGTTGAAGGAAGTGATGCAGACTTACTGTCAGGTGTTTAATAATCTACCTCCACCGTAACTCTTCTAACTTTTTCCATTTTGTGCCTGTAACAACAAAGATATCTAATTACAGGTAAATAACTTTAAAGGGTAGAAATCTAGTGTAGAGTGTAATTGGTGGAGGCATTTAAACAACCTGACCAAGTCTGACTTTAAGGGCTAATCCACATTGGGTCTTTGTGATGTAGCAGAGTGTGTTCTCTTCTTTTTTCCTGTCCATTGTATAATCACTGGCCTGTATGCAATGACTCCCCAGAGCCCTAATTACAGGGCTGTGTCAATGAGAGGTAGATCTAGGCAGGAGCCCAGTACAGGAACGGAAAGAAAGGGAAAATGTGGGAAAAGTACAGAAAGGATTTAAAGGTGAAGCAAAGACAAAGAAACCTAGGCCAATTAACCTACATGTCTTTGGACTGTGGGAGGAAGCTGGAGCACCTGGAGGAAACCCACACTGACATGGGGAGAACATGCAAACTCTCCCTTATAGTCACAATAACTGAAGGTATTAATTGATGAAAAGGCTCCCTCATCTCAGGGTTCAAACCAGGAACCCTCTTGCTGTGGCGACAATGCTAACCACTGCACCACTGTGCTGCCAGCTGCTATTAGCTACTTTTTAAATCTTTTTCAGTGGGTTGCACGCATAACGAATCGTCCAAAACGTCACACCCGTCCTGCCCGTTGTCCTATTTATACAGCGCTATTGCTACCTCCGTTCCCGGCTTCAGTGAGCGGCGCTATGGCAGGTGTCACAGTACACGGCATTTCACAGGAGGCAATTGATGATTTTTGGGGACATAACGATCAGATGTCATTGAGAAGTAGCCAAAAGGGCCTAAACTACGCATTGGAGGGATATATTCATCATTTTATTGTTGAGAAGGTCGATGAAAAGCTTAAATTACAAGCCAACATTTACAGGTCACAGTGTACGCTTGTGAACCGCGTCTGGTTGCCGTCGCCATCAAAGACGACAAGTTAAAGTGCCACTGAAGTTAAGGTTTTTGGCTCAGAATATGAGAAAAGGTTGGATTTGAGGAGTTGATGTTGTGGTCTAACGTTACCACACAACTTTATCCAAAGGAGACACTTTTCTCACTTTTCTCTCAGGATACCTTGTGTCAGAGCTGCATGTACCCCATGCACACTGTTTGACCATTTTTAAACTGCAAATCTCCGAAAAGCTCATAAAACCAAACCAAACTGACTTTCTGTAATGCATTTCAATGGACGTCCAGGCAGAGGATGTCCCAGTGTGTGGGAATGGCTTTACGCACTGTGATTGGCTCATCGCGTTTGAGGGCGGGTCAATTCTGCCCCTACATTCCAGGATCGTACCTAGAACAGCGAGGCAGCATCACAGCACGATAATCCTGCCCTGAACAGGCAGTGTGAAAGGGCCCATAGACTCACACATGTTCCCCTTTTCCACCAAATCAGCTCTGGTTCTTAAACGTTTTTGTTCAGGACTCTTGGATCCTCGGTGCTATCTCGTGAACCAGCTTGTGTTTCTACCAGTTTTGAATGGAACCATTGTAATCAAGGATGTGTCATCAGCGGAGGGCGTTGAACAATGCAAGACAGAAGTAAAAAGAAGAAGCAAGATGGTGGGTTGCTTAGACTACCTGAGAGCTTTTGTTCTGATCTTACAGATATTTGATCTTTATTCAAAAAACAAGCACGGACCAACTTTTAATGAGATCACAGCATGCTCTTTTTATCAGGTGACTTCTCACTTAACGTCTCGATTTTTGCCTTTCTCCATCCTCTCTCTGCAACCTGTAGAATATGACATGCCCACCGCTGTCGTCAGTGTTCACACCTCAGGTCAGGAAAGCCTGCTATTTTTTGGTTCCAGCTGGGAACCAATTTTTCAGGTTGCAAACCAATTTATTTTTGGTCCAAACGCTCTGAATGGTTCAAAATTAGGCATGAAAACTGGAACAGAATCGATTCCATGTTGGTGGAAAACAATATCAGCCTCTCACCTGAGGCGCTGCTGCAGCAGGTGAAGAAGTGAACAGGAAGGATAGAGAAGTGAAGGGAAGGAAAAGGAACCTGAGCTAAGTGCACGATGAAGCAGAGAAAGGGCAGTTTTAATGTGTCGCTGAAGTTGTTGTCAGAGGTGACCAGAGTGAAGCGGCGAGGTGTCGTTGCTCTGACTGATGTCTGACAGCTAAATATTTAATGAGTCAAGTGTGAAGTGAAATATTGGACTGAAGGAGAAGATTTCCTCTGAGAGCTGAGCAGCCACAGATCCACTTTATTCATGCTCTATTTTTATCTGCCTACTCCTGCTGCACACACACACACACACACACGTCACACATGGACTCACTTCTCTCTCATGTACGTGCGCAATTTTTCCGCATAAACACGTTTCTGCATAAATGAATTTTAATCAACTTGTTTTTATGTAAATATTTTTGACTCACACTTTGTAAAGTCAACTTTCACATAAATACACTCTTCGTCTTCCTCCTCCTCCTCCTTCTCTTTTTTTTTCTTGTTCATTAACCAGGTCCAACAATTATCACTCTTAACAGAATATTTTTCCAAATTTTTCTTCTTCAGACTATCTTGTAAAAACAAAGTGCACCACCCAGCAGTAATTATTGACTTTGGTTTCAAACTGGATCAGACGTTCAGCTGATGACGTGGTGTGAATTTAAATGTAAATTACCGAGTGTAAATTCTGTTAATGAATTCCTGAAAATCTAAATATCATGCATAATCATACACACATTCATTTAATCACTTCCTATTATCACATCAGAACAATTACACAGAAATGTTTTCATAATTACTGTTAATGTGATTTATTCTAACATAAGTGTAAACATGGAAATATAATTTAACAGCTCTTAAAGGGATAGTGCACCCAAAAATGAAAATTCAGCCATTATCTACTCACCCATATGACGAGGGAGGCTCAGGTGAAGTTTTAGAATCCTCACAATACTTCCGGAGATCCAAGGGGAGACGGGGTAGCAACACAACTCCACCTAAAGGAGGCTGACGGCGCCCCAGATTCAAACGTCAAAAAAATGCTTGCACGTGAGACCAGTGAAAGCACGTGAACACACATGAAGGCGGTGCCCATGTCTCACGGTCTCGCACAAGCGTGCACATGTGAGCGCAGTGCCCAGAGAGGCAGTTAGAGCTACAGGCTACAGTGAGGCTAAAAACAGAGTTCAAATGACGTTTTTCCAAACAACTTTTTATGTCGGGGCTTCAGGACACTTGGATCACTACGGACGAGCAGTATGGAGATATTTTGTGGTTTCAATTATGTGTTTTTGGACATTTGAATCTGGGGCGCCATCAGCCTCCATTAGGTGGAGTTGTGTTGCTACCTCCTCTCCCCTTGGATCTCTGCAAGTGTTGTGAGGACTTCTCCATCGGTTGTTATACTTTCTTTTCCCCTTTCTCCTAATCCTTCTTCTTCTTGTTCTTCTTCCTCTGTCTTCCTCCTCAGCATTTTTCTTATTCTCCGTCCTTCTTCTTCTTTCTCTCCCTCATTGTTGTCCTCTTCTTCATTCTCTTTTTCTCTTCTTCTGATGAACATGAGTATGTCTTTCCTTCCCTGTCTGTTGGGGGTCGGCAGGATGAGGAGGACACCCCTTTAGGTCTTTTAGGACCCCAGAGTTTGGGGACTTTGAGTCAGTGGGGAAAAAGGCCATTTATCACACCACTGTGAAGGTGTCAAACTTATGCTTGCTCGAAGGGGTGAAGGTGTCGAGTTGGTGTCAAGTTTTTTGGCTTTGGATTGTCCCCAGGGGGCTGTTGGTGGTCTTTGTGCAAAGCTCCCGTTGACAAACAGACGGGTCCATAGCTACTAACAGATATCTGCTGCAGCTAGATCCTGGTATGGGGGACAGTTGTCCTTTCTGCTCAGAGACAGAACACTTCGACACAATTCGAGCTCCAGGCTCAGCAGGGTGTTCAACATTTCTCATTTCCACTTTTCATTTACGGTCCACAGTATGCAGCAAAGAAAAGATCCACACACACGTTAATTAATTACCTTTCAGGGTTGGCCAAGCTATCTGGAAAACTAGAACTGTGTGAGGGGTCAGGGGTCACAGGATGTAGTCAGGATGTTGACGGGGATGCTGGCAGCTCAGCTCAGGGTGGAGTTTGGTTTTTACAGCCTGACCGGATGGATGCTTTTATCAATATTTGGGGGTGCAGGAGGTGTTTTGTTCTGTGCAGGAGAACTCCTTGGTTTTCAATTTCTGATACACTCCTGATGTGTCTTCTTCTTCTTCTTCTTCTTCAGACCCGTGTGATCCTGTTGAACTGGTGCGCCTGGTTCCTGCGGATGCGACGTCCCGGTGAGGCAAAGGTCCGCTTGGCGTGTCACAACGCTTCCAAGCGTCGGCGCGGCAGCTTGTCCAGCCTGGAGCTCAGCGTCAGCCAGGGCTCTCTGCGACATCACCCGCAGGTAACCAATGGCAACCTCCTGTATGTCGGCTTCCGGGGCATGGAGGGATTACACTACGCCTCGCCATCTGAACCAGAGCTCCTGTGTTCACGGCTGGTGGGGAGCAGCGTTGGCGGGGAGGATCCCGGAGGAAGAGGAGTAGCAGCAGCGGGGTCCACCCTGGAGGCGGAGCTGAACCAGATCCTGGAGGAGGTGAGGTACATCGCCAGGCGTTTCCGCGGCCAGGATGAGGAGGAGACGGTGTGCAGCGAGTGGAAGTTCGCTGCAGCTGTGATCGACCGGCTGTGTCTGGTGGCGTTCTCACTCTTCACCATCCTCTGCACCATCGGCATCCTCATGTCGGCTCCGAACTTTGTCGAGGCCATTTCTAAAGATTTCTTCAGCTGAGGAGGAGGAGGAGGAGAGGAGGTGACGGCTGATAGCATCTTTATTTCTATCCATGTACAGACCCAAACCAACCCTGTGTTTGTCCGTCTATCAGAACTGTCTCACTTCCTGTTTGCTCCAACCCCACTGGTTCCTACTGAAGACACCTCACGAACATAAAGTCAGTGTGTTGCTCGCTCAAGAGCTGTTTACCTTTGTCAAACTCAACCACACATTCTCACTCCGACCTCGTCACATATCGATTTTTGGTCATGGACTTTTGATGTGAAAGGGACACCATGTCAAGTTCTGCCTGTTTCATACATTGTCTTCTTTCAAAATACACTTCTGTTTTTCACAGAAAATTTAACGTTTACATACAGTCTCTTTTAAAATAAATGCACTACGTCGGTACAGCAACGCAAATTTATGCTTTTTCCTCCAACAACTAATTTACATGGTTTGGTTTAGGAAAAAGAACAGGGTTTGGCTTTATAATCTTACAGGATGCTAACACCATTCTCCTGTGAAAGTCTGTGTTTGTTGGACCCATCCACCGTGCTCGGACTTTCATTGCCCTGCCTTTCATTCTTGTTCCCCCTGCGCTTCCCCCTCATGCCGCCAAGCACCCTTAATCTGTTATGGCAACCAGTCGCGTATCATGCCGATGTTAAAGGCTGGCTTTTTTCTTCAGTGCCTCCAAGCACCGGATTTTGATGACTTCGGAGTGAGACCGGGTTGAGCCTGCAGGTTCCACACCTCTGAATCACTGCCCACATCTCTGAGCTCACTGTAAAGCTGAAAACACATCGTCACCACAGCGCCATGGTGCATCATATGAGGCGTGTCAGATGCTTCCACTAGCACCGATAGCATACACAGTTATTACCACTGTTACCAAAAGATCTGAACTTCTTCCACCTCTGCATTAGCTTAAAATCATGTGTGGACACTCCCTGATTAAATTTAATTTCTCACCTGAAGAGCCATTTCCAGAACTTTGGCTCACCAGGAAATATCTGTTTTGTCATTGTCTACAATGACAGGATTGTGAGTCGTAAGCATTGGGCCTCAACCACGAGCCTCTCCTCATCCATTCTTTGATACACAAGGAGTTGAGAGCTGCCACAGGAGCAGAGAAGAAGAGCTGCTACAGAAGTCAGGATGTACAAACAGGGAGCGAGAAAGATTTTTTGTTTTTAGTGGTGCTAACGTACTTATTGATACTAAAAGGGTCAAAATGAAGCTGTTTAATCAACAGAGCGACCTGGAGGGAGATTGGATGGTGACCACCATGTTTTTACAGCAATGTTGTCCCACCACAGACACAGTTCACCTGCAGCACTTTGTTTTCACATGTCAACGCAGCTAGCTGGCTGACTGTCAGCAAAGCCAACAGAAAATAAAATGAAAGGCAAAATATTTACACAACACAACAGATTGAATTGTCATCACCTCTAAATAGATAGCGCTTTGAAATGTGCTGCTAAAGCTCACTGAATCAATGGAGCGCTGGACTAAAAGAAGAGGCCTCTTGTATTTCAAGACATTTTGTTTTCTTTGTTAGTTTGTTGCTTTTCTTGAAAGCTAACTAGTGAAAATTAACTGAAACTTTTTGTAAAATTTCCAGCCATCTACATACATTTTTGGTGGATATCCCTTAAAGGAGCAAAGAGCTTTCAGCAGCATCTCATGGTCGTCATTCAGTGACTGAAATTGGCCCAGGTGTCAGGTGAGATGTGACAACAGGTGGATGTATATTTAAGCTGCTGTCTGCTGGTCTGGTTTCCTTCTTCAGCATGAACATCTTTGTAAAATGACTGAAAACAGACTGAAGAAGAAAAAGGTCTGTTGACACCAGCGACACCAGGTCAGTAAATAATTGTACATAATGTATAGAATAACGAGCTTTGTGAAGAATCATGAAAATGTTTTGATTTCTTGGCAGCTGTATCAGGAGCTTGTCTCAAACTGATGTGAGTTATTGTTATTTTTGTCTCTTGGGAACAGAGACAGTTAATATATATTCAACAGAAGTTTGGATGTTTTAAGAAAAGAGGATCTGTAGACATTGTATCATATTTTAACCAAAGACGATCAAATATCACTAAACAAAATGTGAAGAACTGAAGTATGAAGACAGAAGTTGCCGAAATAAAACAAATGACTCAATTAATGAATTTTTATGCCATTAAATGTACCACAAATAATATTAAAAATAAATGTAGATATTAATTGATCATCAATTTATATTTCTGTTTTCTGCTTCTATATTTATTTACCTTTGTATTAATTCTTGTATTTCTTTACTTTCACCTCATATCCATTTTAAAATGCATTTTGTTTATTTTTACTGAAGACTTCATTTTATGTGTAAATTGAAGAGGCCCTAAAGGTGTGACCACAGAACCCACAGCTCAGGTGTCAGTGCAGTTCCCTCAAGAAAATGTTGGTATTGTACATTTCTGCAAACCCCGGATGCATTACTTTTGTACGCTTCATACGTATCATATCAACGTTTCTAAAATGACATAGTTTATGAGCTGACATGGTGGATGGTGTGTCAACTAGGAGAGATGCCCGCCAAGCTGCAGACCACTGTTCAAGACCAACAAACAAAAAAAAATGGTTGATTTACAGTAATAATAAATAATACTTATATAGCGCATTTCAAGAAACCCAAGGACTCTTTACAACAATAAAAATAACAATCTAGCAACCAAAAGCCAAAGTGAGCAGGTGTCTTTTTAGTGCAGATTTAAAAATGTCCAGTGTTGGCGTCTGACAAATCTCCATTGGGAGAGAGTTCCAGAGGGTTGGGGCTGCCACACTGAAAGCTCTATCCCCGAATGTGACCCAGGAGACCCAACTCAGCGGACCGCAGGTTCTGCGAGGGGGTGTAATCAGTGAGGAGGTCCGATAGGTACCGTTGGGCAAGGTCATGACGAGCTTTATAGGCGAGGAAGAGGAGTTCGTAGGTGATGCGGAACTTGACTGGAAGCCAGTGTAGGTGTCTGAGGGTGGGGGTGATGTGCTGCCAAGGCTTGGTCCGGGTGAGAACCCTTGCAGCTGAGTTCTGGATGGGTGGATGGTGTAGAGCTGAGATATAGTTGGGTATCGTCAGCGTAACAATGACAATTCAGACCATGTTTACGAAAGATCTGACCCGGGGGGGGCAGGTAAATGGTGAAGAGGAGGGGACCAAGCACAGAACCCTGAGGCATGCCATGGTTTACAGGGGCTGGGTGGGAACTGGAGTCATTGATGGAGACAAACTGTTGCCGGTTGGATATGTATGAGTGGAACCAGGAGAGAGCTGTGCCGGTGAGACCGAGGTGAGTGTAAAGGCTGTTGAGGCGGATGGAGTGGGAGATAGTGTACGATGACTCATCGCTGTTTTTCCAATGGATTTTTAACCATCAAATGTCAGTGTTTCCACTTAATAGTAATGTGCAAATGTAACATATCTGTTGTTTGCAGAAACATACAGTGCCTACAATGTGAGTCGGTTGCAGCTGTACAACTGTTATACTAGTTGTGGTCTATTAAAGACAAGTTTCAAATCATCCAGGACGCACACACAGCACAGGAGTAGAAAACTCATTTCCCTTCAGTATATAGAACTAAAGCAGCATGTATGAAAAAATCCTGCTGATTCCTCAAAATATATCAGACACTCGAGACATTAGTGGAAAAACTCATATTAGAGATGACTGCAGAGTAAACAGGCAAACTGAATCTCTGTCAGTGCAGGATTTAGTAAGTCTTATTGATCAGCCATCACTGATCATGCACTTTTCTACAGGCGTGAAACAAACAAGCATGTTGCATTTTCTGTTCAAAACCATCACTTCCACACATTATTTCCATTTTTCATGCAGCTGTAGGCACAGAAACAACTCCTCCATCTCCTCAGATCATTACGATTTTTATCCCTTGTGTGCGTGTGCACCGAACACACGTTAATGACCGTGTACATGTTGTTCATCATGTTCAGACACTGTCTAAATTGCTGGCTTGCAAACATTAAAGCGGCAGAATTAATCAGCAATAAAAGAGAGGAGGAGTCTATCTACACATCAGCAGTGTGAGGTAACGGTGTGATCTTCTACGTCAACACTTTGATCTGGCTGTGAAAACATTCTGTCAACAGTATGCAAATGTGCTTTTGTATCAGCTGCTGTTGAGGAGATATCACAGAGGTTTTCATCTTCCAACCAGTTATATTACAGTTCTGTACAGATCTTTTTCCAGTTTACATAAAATGCCCACAGTGGGACCTATAGTGATACAAACAAGAGAATATGACAGATTCTGTTTGAAATAGATTATGAAATCTTCTATATGTTTATTCTGTGTGACAGTGTGCAGAAATGGATTATTGAACTGAATTTTAACTTCTCTTGTTGAAACGTCAGCAAAACAACCAGAAAAGAGGCAAAATGACTACAAAAAGAGCAGAGAGAGACAAACAACAAAGAGATTCAAAATCATCACATAAAGACTCGGAACAACTACAAAGGGACACAATAAAACTTCAGAGACTCAAAACAACTACAAGGAGACTTAAAACAACAAGAGAGGCAAAAGAGTCTCAAAGATACACACAATGGCCACAAAAAGATACAAAAAGTACAAAGAGACTCAAAAGGACGACCACTGAGACGGCTGTGGGGTCCGGGGACCCATCGTCTCATAATCCATCCATGGCTCTGACCAGGTTGTGATTTTGGAAATGAGAGCTGTCTGACTCTGGTAATAAATTGATGATGTTTGTTCAGGTGGAGCTGTTAGTCGGGCTGTCAACACGTTCACTCTGCTGTCTGTAAATAAATGTATTTTCTTAATCATCAGACTGTGATGTGGATACGAGTTGAATTTAACAAGATATACTTTGCAGGATGAAGCTTGGCTAACTTTCGCCACTATAGATTTTATATAAAGTTGGACGACGTGTCTCCACTTACCTCCACTGTACAAAAATAAAGCCAAAATATCTTGGATATGGTCGTCTTGTACTGGTGACGTTATTTGGAGCCAGAGTCTTTCACTTTGCATCGATGATATTGGTTCGTTGATCATTGGCTCGATACATCGATCCAGATTGATGGGTTGTTACATCCCTACAGCTTACCGCTGCCTTTTCATAAAGTCTCAACCTCACCTTCGTGTTGTGTCCAGGAACATCCTGAACACAGGAAGATAAGAAAAATAGAAAAAGATCCTCACAGAAAGTGGTATCTCTGCAGATAAACACACCAACACACACTGAGAGTGAGCATAAGTGATGATTGAGAGGGATTACGTCTGTACCAGTCAATGCATTGCCTTATTTTATTTTTTTGAGGAAAATTCTGCATAAGCTACCATTCAGTCATAAACCATAGTTTTTCCTCTATGAGATCGGACAGGGTTTGATGTTAATGGAGGCTAAATCCTGCCAGGAAACCAAAAAAAATGTGCAAAGTAAGGATCACACACACACACACGCACACACTCTCTCTCTATATATAGTGTACTGTATGATCCTGATCAGGATCAGCATTGTAATAACATCTGAGTTTTAACACTGCAGATTCAGATCGGCTGAATCAAGATGTTTTGGGGACACATCTCTTGTGTGATGAAGACGTCTCTCAGCTCTGCTCAAACACACAGAAGTACTGTTTGTGTTTGTGTGAACCAAACCTGGATTAACCCAAGACAATGACACACTGAGACAGACAGACAGATGGAGAGACAGACAATCAGACAGACAGAGAGGCAGAGGAGCAGCAGATGTTCTGAGACAGGCCTGATAAAAAGCAACAGAGAGCTGATTGGCTGAGAGAGTGTGTATGACTCTGTCAATATTCTCCCTGTCTGTGTGAATAGAGAGAGTAATTCTCCAGATTGTTCTCTGGGGGAAACTCGTTTCCTTTCCTCTTTTATTGGGCGTCATTTCTAATTTGGCTGACTGTGGAGGCTGAGCCGAGGCAGAATGAGTCTCCAACACTCAGCACAGCCAGCAGCTCCTCCAGGAAAGAAAAAAAACATGTCCACCCTTTGTAAAAGGGGCAATCAGTGAGGATTTTACTGCTGCGTGGCTCACACAGAGCGGGATGTAATATATCTGCAGGGTTTCACCAGCTGCTCAGACTTCTGTCCGGACTCAAGTTTGCTCTGGAACCAAATTACATGACAAACCGGAGACATTTGGATAGTGAGAGGGTGAAAGCTTCCGGTACTGTGGAGCAGGAGAGAAGTGCCAGACACACAGAGTTTAAAGCACCAAATAAAAACCTTTATGGACACTTAAAGCAGGAGCGCAGGACTTTTACATATAAATGGATGACAGTTACATTCGAGCGCCTGACAAATGAGTTTGCACAATGCTGATTAAGCCTGTCACCACCAGGGAAAGCTCTCTGTGTTTCTCAGGAACCCAGAGTTGTGGTGTCTGTGGTGACTAATACGATGTGATGTGTTTTTCATCAACCAGCCAGAGCCAAAGGAGGAGAGACCACAGCGACTGAGCAGCAGTTTGGAGGATACAGACACAGATTTCTTTATTGTCATTGGACAAACATACAATCACATTCAGTTGCACTCAAGGACTGAGCTCATATAGGAAAGAGAGTAATAAATAGTAAGTAATAGTAGTAAAAATCCATCCCTCGATTTTCATCTGCCGGATTGCAGGAGCAGCAGGCCGAGCAAAGCACCCCAGACGCCCCTCTCCCTGGCAACTCTTTCCAGGTCCTCCTGGGGGACCCCGAGGTGTTCCCAGGCCAGATGAGATACATAATCCCTCCAGCATGTTCTGGGTCTGTCCGGGGCCTCCTACCAGTGGGACATGCCCCGAACACCTCTAAAAGGAGGTACCCGGCAGGATCCTGATCAGATGCCCAAACCACCTCAACTGACCCCTTTTCAAGGTGAAGCAGCAGCGGCTCTACTCCGAGCTCCCTCTGGATGTCTGAGCTCCTCACCCTATCTCTAAACCCTAGTTCACATTACACGATTTTCACCCTGACTTTGCTTTGTGGAGACTATCGTAATCTTTTGAGTGTTCGTACCTGGCGACGTGCGTTTCTGTTAGCGGGAGTCTCGCCAACTGTGTCACGACCTGCGTGTGTGCACGCCACAAGATTCAAGATGTGTCGTCACCAACCTTGGAGACGACACATCGTAAAGGCATGGATAGTCTTTATTATCCTGGGTCCAAACACAACGCACTCCCTGTGATCCTGTGGACGCCGCCATTGTTGTTGTTGCTTGCCGGCCGGCTTGTCAGTGTTGCCAGATCTTGGGAGAGAAACAAGCAACCAGGGCTACGGAAACAAGCCCAAAAGAAGCGACTGTCATGCATTTAAATAACCTATTAGATGGATATATATAGAGAGAAAGGTGATGTTTAGAGAGCAAGCACAAATAAGCAACTCCACTTTAGAAACAAGCCCAAAGTCGCGGCTAATAAGCGGACCTCCGTCCTCTTGCGTGCTGACGTTGGACATACCTCGCCTCTCATTGGCTGATGCTCTTTGTCAGTCGTGTCACACTTCTCCAGTTTTCTAGCATGCCAGATATCCAGTCCCAGTCACAGACGAGGGGGCGACTTGCTCGTAGGCTTGTTCACACATGAGGACTCGTTGTGGCAGACTACCTGCCGACTCACCTCCGACCCAAAGTGGCTCTCAAGATCCTCTGCGACGTCAAAATCGTGGTGAAAATCGTGCAACGTGAACTAGGCTTAAGGCCGAGCCCAGACGCCCCACGGAGGAAACTCATTTCGGCCACTTGTATCCAGGATGTCATTCTTTTGGTCCCTACCCAGAGCTCATGACCATAGGTGAGGGTTGGGACGTACAGTATAATACAATTTCAATGCTTTGAGTTTCTTTCACCTTCATTGTGTTGAAGTTTCAGAATGGGTGTCTCCAAACATCAGCACACAACCAAACTATCTATAAGGCTCACGGGACCATGAGAGGTGAGTGTTATGTTTGTGTTTTCTCACTGCAGTCGTTATTCAGTTCTTTTTCAGTTTGAGTGTGTATCTCCTACTCTGTTTAAATAACAGAAAGTATGTAGCCTCTGAATGTTTAAATCTGTGCCTCTGTGCTCCAGTGTTTTCACCTCTCAGTGAACAGATATTTGATACAGACTGATGCTGCCCTCTAGTGAGGAGTTAAAGCGGTGCAGGGAGGCTGCTCTGAAGGCACCATCAGGGATGGATCAAGGATTGTGTCTTTGAGAAAACTCAAACTGTGTATTGCTACAATATCTACAAGAGCTGCCTTCAGGTGCAGTGGGAAAAATAATAACTACAACCACCACATGTAACAAAATGATCATTCCTCTTGAATTACTGAATTACAAAAAAAGATGTGGAACTTCGAGTTCAGATGAAAGTTGAGGAACACCTTGCTTTTTAAAACTGCTTAACAGGTCAATAAGATAATTTTTTTGTGGATGAAAATATTTTTTAAAGTTTATATTTTAAGAGACAAAGAGCTGAGGTGAAATAATGATGCCCATTGATTTTATTTTGACACAAACAGAACTTTAAAAGGAGAGAAACCTGTCAGTGTCAGAGAGGACAAGAATGATTAAAATAATAGTATCAAGATCAGTTGTTCTATTATTTGTGATGAAAATTCATATCAGGTTTCCTCTTTAAAATATTGGGACAGGGCTTCTCTTTAATTATTAAAGTTCCTCATATGAATATGAGATCTTGCTAAAATAATTATCACATTAAAAGTGATGTAGTGTCTTGTTTGTAAACCAAACCCCACTTATAAAACATTTATTAACTGGGACCTGATATGATAATTAATATAAGCATAACAGCAGACATATGAAAGAAAAATAACAGTCTGTATTTACAACAACATTAACTTTAAATGCTTTAAGATTTAAAAAAAATAGTGAGGTTTCATTTATGAATAACATCTGAAACTTTATTTGAGTAAAACCAGATTTTTTTCACAGATATCAGCAAATAAAAGTTCCTGACATAACAGCTGCTGTGTCATGTGGACAGGTGTGTCGGATTGCACCTGCTCTCACCTGTCCCGCTGACGTCACCCCCTCTCTGTCTCTCGCTCTCGCTCTCTGTGTTTGTGTCTGTGTGAGTATCTGCAGGAGTCTCGATGGGCAGCGGAGCGTCGGCCAGTGAGGGCTCCCGGCCGGAGAGGCCAGGAGCTGGGGTACCTGAGCCTGAAGCCGCCCGGCCCTCCACACCTGCAGGACGGAGCTCAGACACCCTGCAGGTAAATGCTTATGTCATTTATAGTACTGTTAATTGTGGAATAGAGGGTTTAAAATCAGAGACCTCCTCCTCCTCCTCCTCCTCCTCCTCTAACATGTTACTCCTGGTGTGTTTTCAGGCACAAGAGGAGGCAGCGAAGCCTCAGAGTCACACTTTGGAGATCCAGTCCTTAAAAAGCGAAGAGTGCAACATACAGACAAAGAAGAAAGAGGATGAAGAGGAGGAGGAGGAGGAGAAAGACAAGAAAGAAGAAACAACAAAAACTGCCCAGAGTCCAGCTGTTACTGTGAGCAGCTTTTTGAAATATTCACTCAAACATCAATAATGTATCTGTCATGTTATCATTACACATGACTGATTATCACTATACACATTATCATTATCACTATCTATTACAACGATCATGGAAGTACCTCATCTAATATTAATGTCTATTACATCTCTAATACGTTCATTTATTATTCATTTAAATAGAAATGCAACATTTACACTGTTTGAAATAGATTAACAAAATACAGAGAATTCAGTATTTGGGTTCTTTTTTTAAACATCCATCACAATATTAAAAATATAATAAAAATGGTCAAAAATATATGAAACATTTGAAGAATACATTTAAATATGTGCGCACATACTACATTTGATATAACTCAGCCTTTTCTTGCTAATAAATATGCCATGGTTTTGCTTTTCAAATAATAGTGATAAAAACAGCTGCCAAACCAAGACTGTTTGATATTTGAACATTGCACTATCATGTCCTATGATCACTATCTCTGTCTTGTCAGCATTAAGCTGCAGGAAGTTTTGTGACGTCCACTTGTGTTTGTCATTGAGGCAGTTCAGCAGGTAACAGTGTTTTGCTAGTTATATGTTGGATCACAGCTTAAACAGAACTGAGTATCATCTGCATAGAAATGGAGACTGATATTATGTCTGCGTATAAGATGGCCAAGAGGATGAAAAGAGAATGGGGCCTAGCACTGACCCCTGAGGCACCCCACAGTGGAGCCATGCCATTATTCATTTGTTTGTTATCATCAATATGTTTGACACTTTAACAGCCACTGGGCCTCCTAAAAAACATGCAGCAACACATCAGCTTATAACTGAGGATGTTTGAAGGCTGCAGTCATGACAGTGGTATCATTTGAAAAGGAATACTTTCATATTTCTCCATATGTAGTCTGGTCCAGCTGGGACAAACACAGCATGAGATACACGAGATCAAACTGGAAGTTCAAACTTTTTTTGGATCAATTATTTTAAGAAATCAGCTTTGAGAAGCAATAAATTGAAATAAATTGAAAACTTTCATATTATTTGATCATTATTTGACCACTTTGAAGATTTTATGTCTGCACCAAAGCTTTTGAGAATGACTACAAAAAATAAAGAGAATACAAGTCTAATCTGTCTTTACAGACTTTATATTATAGTTTTGTTTTCATGTAACTTTCCCACTAGAATTCTGTGAATGTCCAACCTAACAGCCTCTTTCGCAGTGCGTGATTGAAAGTTAGGACGTTTGAATGAGGCCTTGGTTTTATAATAATATGAAATCTGTGTTGTCAGGAAACTGTGGCAGAAGGTGAAGAAGTGTCTCTGATTTTTGAGAGCTTCCTCCACAACAATGGGATGCTGTACAGCTGCTTCAACCATCATGGAAACAGAGTTTATGTGGACGAGGCACAGGTAGGAGATTATTATCTGGAAATAAAACACCTGCTATAGAAATCATCCTCCTGTTTTGTTTAATAAAGATTTCACTTCAAATCCATCTCGAGAGCCTGAACATTGTCTACCAAACTGATACATAAAACAAGAAGCAACTTTAAGGACAAAGACAAATCTGAATTCATGTTTTGGGAAATCTGGTTTTGGTTGTTCAATGATGACTGTCTAGTTCATGTTTATGTTTGACTGCTCATTGTTGCTCTGTCTCTACTAGAAACTGCAGCCATTTCCAAAGGAGTGGTACAGTCAGGGACGCTTCATCACCGCCAACAATGAGGTCTGTCTGTTTATAATTAGTTTCACTACAAATGAAATGAAAATTTTACTGCTAAACTGGAGGTGGCATGGTGGTGCAGCGGTTAGCACTGTCACCTCACAGTAAGAGGGGTTTGGGTTTGCATGTTCTCCTCATGTCAGCGTGGGTTTCCTCCAGGTGCTCCAGCTTCCTCCCACAGTCCAAACACATGCAGGTTAATTAGTGACTCTAAATTGTCCGTAGGTGTGAATGTGAGTGTGAATGGTTGTCTGTCTCTGTGTGTCCGCCCTGTGATAGTCTGGTGACCTGTCCAGGGTGTGCCTTGCCTAGTGTCAGCTGGGACCTCTGGCACACCAACAACCCCATGTTGGAGCAAGCGGTTACGGAAAATTAATGAATGTAAAACTGTCATATGTATTTTGTCCCTCAGGGCTCCGGTCAGGTGCAGACTCAGGCCAGCAGCCAGCCGGCGGTCAGAGAGGACGATCGCACCGACAGCATCTACATCCAAGGCAAAGGAACCGTCATGACATACATGTTTGAGGTGAGACAGCAGCTGGGGCCACTCACTGCCTCAAAAATGTAGTTAAAGGAATATTTCTCCCCATAAATGAATGTTTGTATATCAGTGACTTTAAAGGTTAAGTTTAGATTCACAAAAGCAGAGTTGTATTACTTTGTCAACGGAGTCTGGCTTTGAAGAGAGCATCTACAAGTTTCGCTTTCTATACAGTAGATCTACTCTTAGTTCTATAATTACTAGTTTTATAATTACTGGTTACTGGTTGTTGTTGTTTTTTTTGGTGTTTTCCAGGAGAGGGTGAATGTCTGCAGGTTCTGGGACCCTCAGTCAGGTGTGTGGCTGCTGCTGCCGCTGCAGTGGGAGGTTAATGTTGATTTCGTCAAAGCCCGAGTCCAGCGAGTCATGGTGAGCAGGACTCTGATGCTGCTTTGTGTGTCCTTGCCCCACATATTTCTCAGTCTTTTCATTTTAAGCGATGTGTCTCTCTGATGTGTGTGCATGTAAAGCCAAAGGTGGGTTGTGTGTGTTTGGTTTTGTGTTCCAGTCCACTCTGCCAGGTCTGGTGGACCAGAAGGAGATCACTGCAGCACTCAGATTGTGTAACTACGACCCTGAAGAGGTCATCTCTGTCTACCTCACCATGTTCGGAGAAATCCTCCTGCAGGCCCCTCCGAGTGGAGATCACAACTACACCGACCTCAACTCCTTCAGGTCTGCAGCAAACAAAACAGCAACTTAAGTATTTTTCAACCTGAACTATATTTTGCCATGCTTTGGTTTGGTTTGGTTTGGTTTTTGCCACTGACAGGCTCAAATTATTATTTCAAGTGTCCGGCAACATTTTGGAAAGGATCCCTCCAGAGATCGACCTTTCTGTTAAAGAGTAAGATCCTTTTCGTTTAATCAGAAACAGCCCCAAAATCGCTATCGTCAAAGCCACCATACTCCATACTATATCAATAAAACTCACACAAACTGTCTTGGTTCATCCAGTTAGATGTGAAAATATGCTGTCTGTATACACACTTAAATTACTGTTTATTTCCAATGGAGTCTGGTGGGTTTGGTGATGGTAATTGTGGGGCTGTTTCTGGTTAAACAAAAAGGCTCTTAGTTTTTATCAAAAGGTCTGTCTCTGTAGGGATCCTCTCCATAATGTTGTCAGACACTTGGGCTGCTTTCAGACCTAGAGTCGTCTCCTTTGGTCAGAATCAGGGACTAATCTTGTTAGAAAGTCGTATAATTGCCTAGAGTTGGTTCGTGTTCTCACGGCAGCATTTACAAGAGGACCAGATCAATTGCCTTGTGTCAGAAAGCTGCTCTTGATTGGTCAGAATTTCCATTTCCACTTGCAAGATAAATGTGACACTTTCTAATGTCACAATGGAGGGACAACTACGCAGGTTGATTTTTAGCACTGCTCATCAGTTGTAACTGGAAAAAGACCACCTCTTCAAGAAGGTCTCAGTCTGGTTGTTTTGGTGTGCACCCGAGTGTGATTGCTGTGTTCACACCTGCCCAAACAAACCGCACTTCGGAAGCAAACAAACTTGAGTTTCATTGAACTGAACCAAACAGGGCAGGTGTGGAAGCACCCTTAGAAAAATAATCTGAGCCTGTCAGTGGCAAAAACAAGCACATTTAGTGAATGTAAATTGACAGAGCGAACATGCTCCAGGTGGTCACATTACAACCTGTTTTACCACAACTGAAACAATTTGAGAAACTGTTGTCTTCATTAGTCACTTATAAATATGGGAAAATATTGCCCAGGTTAAAAAATCCCAAAGTTACCCTTTAAAGCAGGACTTGCTCTAGTAAACTCATCACTGAGCATCTTGCTTTCACCCAGCAGAGCCCTCCTGGAGCGGGACAGGGTCATTGAGGATTTGAGGCAGAAACTCCAAATCAAAGAGAAAGAGGCGGACAATCTCTTCCAGAGGAACAGCTACCTGGCGAGGGAAGTGCGCTACCTTAGTGAAGTCGTCCAGCACCTGAACCAGAAGTTGGCCGAGCTTGAGGCTGATCAGCAGGAGGCGCGAGAGAAGATCCGATCCCTCCTGAACCACCGGACTCCTTCTGTCCCGCCCGCCAAAACCATCACCAAGCCCTCTGTGGAGCCCGACCAACTCCGCCAGGTGAGCCGGCTGACCCGTGAGCTGAACGTCTCCAACAAGCAGCTGCGATCCACAGTCGGCCAGGCGCTGACCGACATGAAGAACCAGCTGGAGCAGCTGAGGGGGGCTGTGGGGAAGATGGCCCAGGTGGAGCAGGAGGCAGCCGGGGAGGTGGAGGAGCTGCGATCTCTCTACAGGAAGGAGGCGGTGGAGAGGAAGAGCCTGTACAACAAGCTGCTGGAGCTGCAGGGAAACATCCGGGTGTTCTGTCGCTGCAGGAAGAGCTCGGCCTCCAGCTCCTGTGTGGAGAAAACAGACGAGCAGGAGGTGGTGGTCGTCCAGAAGGGAAATAAGAAGAAGTTCCAGTTTGACAAAGTCTTCCCTCAGAGCAGCACACAGGTAATGACTTACCTCAACTCTTCAACCCCTCTGAACCCTCAGTACAAAGTCATGTTGTGCAACCAACACTGAATTCCACTGAACCAAATATGTCAGGCTACAGCTACTGGATGGATAGTTCTGAAATTTAGTAGATTTCTTAGGATTTTGACCAAATATTCCTTTTTATATAATGTGGTCTTGATTGTATCAATATCACCCAGGCCTCATGTCTTTGTATT